>LZPO01088585.1:1724-13283 GCA_001675575.1 Neotoma lepida | reverse complement strand
TTCATGGTCTCAATGTCTCTTGTTCATTGAACCTCTCCTCTCTCCCATCAGTTGAACCCCTGGAGCTCTGCATGGTGCCCAGCCATGAATCTTGCAGCTGCTTCCATCTGTCTCTGGATGAGGGCCCATCGGGGCTTCTCAGCCATGGGTCCATAGTTCATGCATCTCCACTAGTTTGGTTGGCCATCTCTGCACATCCTCAATCGATGGGAGACAGGGGGCCTTCTTTCTCTTGAAGCTCATGTATTTATTACACTGTACTTACTAGCCTTCAGTTTGCCTTGAAAAATAACATGGACGGTCTATGCACTTAGATCCTGTTCTCAGAAGTCATGCATGACTTACCCCTTCCATGTGAGGATTTCTCTTGTAACTTCTGGTATATAGCTTTCATCAAGTAAGCTTTCCCACTATTCATATTTTATGATCTTTAATAATAAAAACTGTTGAATTTATCAGGTGCTTTCTTATGTCAATTGAGGTAGTCATGCAATTTATTAANTCATTAATATTTTAAATTTCATTGACAGATTTTCTGATATTAAACTACTCTTGCATTTTTTAATAAACTTAGCCATCTACTTCATCACCTATTCCCAGGTGAAAATACTCTCTATAAAATATTTGCAATTTAATTTAAAATTAGGTTGTGAAATGGTCCCATGGTTTTCTTCATTGTTCTTTTAAACTCATCATGAAACTAAGGCCAAAGAAACAGAACAAATCCACAGTTGATTGTTCCTTTTTAAAATATTTTTNAAATTTTTTGAGACAATATAACTTATTACTTTTGTAACAAGTTCTATATTACAGGGGCTAATTGTTCTTTGTAAACTTGATGGCAGTGACCTTTAAAAGATTTTGTGTGTGAACCTTCATGAAATGAAGATCCCCAGTATATTCATTACTTTGGGATTTTTCTATTAAGATGATTCAAAACATTTGTTTATATGTCCATTTTCCCACCTCTTACATTTTTAAAGCTTAATGTCCTATTATGTGTTTCTTCATTTTTTTCTTGCCAGGTGGTTTCTTTCTTATTACTACTAGTATAAAAATATTATTTAAAAAATCTATCTATGGTATCATCAATTGGATCAATATGATATGCCTTCTATTGTTCTTTTTGCTTATTTTCTATGTAGCTTTGTTTTAGGCTTTGGGATGGCCATGTAGTTTTTCTTCTAGTTTTGTGATATCAGTTTTAAAGTTTAAAGTTATTTTTCAATTATTTAAAAATAATTTAAAGTTATTTTTATTGCATTTAGTGCATGTGTGTGTATGAGTGTGCATGTATGTGTGTGTATGTATGTGTGTGTATGTATGTGTGTGTGTATGCATGTGTATGTGTGGTGTGTGTGTGTTTATGTGTGTGTGTGTGTGTCTGCACCTAACATTATTGTGGAAGGCTTACAGGAGTTGATACTCTCCTTCCACTATATGAGTCTGGGGATTGAACCAGAACTCAGTGACAAGTGTCTATACACACACCTATCCATTTCACCAGCCCATGTTTCCTTTTTAAGTGCTGTTGGAATGCTGTGTCTTTTGTGCACTTTATTGCCTTTTATTTTTAGATGTTTTTCCAGATTCTAAGGACCACCCACTTCTTCCTTTTTAATTGAAGATAGATTCTTCTCTNGTACAATCATCCCAACCACACTTTTACCTTCTTCTACTCCTCCTAGCTGCCCCAAACCTCTCCTATCCCCCAGATCCACTGTCCCTCTGTTTCCTCTTCATAAAAGAGCAGGCCTCCAAGAGATGACAGCCAAACAGGACAAAAAAAGATACAATAAGACAAGGCAAAAGTCCTTATCAAGTTGGACAATGCAACCCCAAAAGAGGAAAGGAGTCCTAAGAGCAGGCAAAAGAGTCAGAGACACTCCCACTGCTAAGAGTCTCACAAGAGTCTGGTGCTAACAACCATAACATATACAGAGGACCTGGTGCAAACCCATGCAGGCCCTGTGCTTGCCCTGACAGTCTCTATGAGTCCATGTGAGCTATGCTTATTTATTTTGGTGGAGCATGTTCTTTACCTTCTGTAATACAAAGGTTATATGATACTATTTTACTCACTTTATGAATTCATGGATTTTCACAGCTTGCCCTTATCATTGACTTCATCTGCGAGATGGTAGTCTATCTGACAATGACCCTCTAGAACTGTAGAAGTTTCTTACTGCTCAGTCTATTATGATACTTGTCAATATTTTGTAAACAGTTAAAACAATGACCTCTGTTGAACTTATCTGTGTGTGCCTATATACATATATATCTATATGTATATTAATGTGTGCATACCCATACAATGTGCATACATTGTATAACATTAGCATTTTACTCAAATTTCCATATGTGTGTTTAGTATTTTATCTGTTCAGTTCACAGTTCCTAGAGATTATTTAATTTTAATTATTTAGAAAATAATTATTTGCTGATTATGGCCAGTTCTTTTATAATCATGTATCCCGAAAGTGAAGGGACTGTCCTGCCATCATACTGTCTGGTTTCCGTGTTGCTCTGGTGGGGCAGCGGCCATCACCTTGAGACTCTGTTGCCCACAAACCTTGCAGACTCTTCTGCACCTGTTTATTNATCACCCTCTGGGAATTCATCGGCTCCTTTTTCACCAAGTCTTCAGTGACATTTCACAAACCTTCCAGATGTGTTACATTCTCCTGACTTTAATGTCACTTTCCATTCTTTATAGCCTTAATATTCTGAACTTTAGTTTTAGTTTTAGGAGATAAAAATCCTTTAAAATCATTCTATTCTTTATATGCATAATATTAACACAATTGCTGACTACTTTCCCACCTAGGAATATATGTCCATTGATTGCTTCATAGCCAACCAACGCTTACACAGCCACACACATGCAGAAATTCAGTGCCTTTCCCCATTCCCCACAACTTTCTTCTAAAATGCTTTCCGTAAGAACTCTACCTTGTTGCTATTCATAGGAAAAGCTCAACCTTCTCATTTTTGNGTCAATCTTGGGTAGCATTTGACTAGTGACTTCTTATTTTGAATACATTGGTATTTTTTTTTAAATGTTATTCTAGTGTCTGTTATCTTTGCTTATTTCCCTGTGTCTTATATTTGCAACAATTTGAATCATCCCAGGATGATCCTTTGTAGTGACAGCTCTTCCCTGGTCTTAATGACCATTTATCGCATTGTTTAAAGCTCCTTAGATATACAGCTAGCAGATGGCTGGCAAGTGGATGCCAACTCCCAACACAAGCCTTCCTCTAGGTGATGNCTCTTAGTACTTCCACCTCCAGGCTTTGCTAGTTTTCCATACAAATTTCTGCACTGCAGATGCCCTTGGTTTCAGTATTGGCCGCTTTTAGTCCTGCAGGACATTCAGGAGAAATAGCCGTGTGTATTTTCACAGTCCTTCCCACAGATGCAAAGGATGTAAAATGCATGGACTTTATGTTTGGTACAGAGCCTAGGTCTTCCTTGGTGGAACACATGCAAGGGCAGAGAAGGAAGGATTCCTCTGAGTGTGGCTTCTTCAGGGTTCATTTCTTTTCTGTGGTCTGTAATTTTAAGAAAATTGTTTCTTTACCTTTTCTTGGACTATTGACAGTATGTGCATCCAGGTCCTNTCAAGAATCCTGTGGGTTACATGAGCATCTCAGTGGGCAGTGCAAGAGGTTGGCAGTTTTATAAAATTGTACACATCATTTGAAGGGGAACACCTCATTCATCATTCTACATCCTCAAAAACAGATGCTGTTAGGGAAATTTGCAGAGAGCAGAGTTATCTAAACTGATGGACACCTTCAAGACTGGTCACTACACAGAATATCTGTTTTAATGGTGGATTTTGCCAGTGCTAGGTGCTACATGGGATGCTGTGAATGTTTGAGTTTGAGGGAGATTTAAGAAGGAGGAGAACCTAACTCCCGATAAGGAAGCCATTGAGCTGGTGGAGGCATCCTCTTGACAATGTCTGTGAGGAATTCACAACAACCTCTTGTGTCCTTCTCATGTCCTCCTATGAGGCAAGACTCAGCTTTTAGTTTTGAACTCTCTACCTAACCTTCCCATCCTGCCTTGGTTTTTCTCAGCTTCCCTGTTCTATGCTCACAAATAACACTGTGCATTGAAGTGCAGTGTGGCATAAAGAAAATATCAAAGACATATTAAACCTCAGTGGATACAAACCTCCAAGTGAAAGGAACAGTTTTACCTTGTGTGAAATAGTCAGTTATAATCAGCTATGACCTAATCAATTCCCCTCGTGGAGTATTTAAATCAGAAAGAGCAGGGTGCATCATCATTTCACTCTCCTAGTTAGTTTCTGTTCATGGAAACTGAGTTATAACTCAAAGTCACCATAACATCAAGTTTACAGGGAAGCAGCCCTGTATTTCAGTTTTCTGAGCACCTTAGAGCAAGAGGAGGAAGACAAACCAGAAGGAAGAGGAAGANGAAAGTGAGGTGAAACTGGAAGAGGAAGAAAAGGAGATGGAAGAGGAAGAGGAGGAGGAGGAAGAAGAGGAAACATTGATGTCCAGAGGAAAATGCATGGAGCTGATTCCCTGTGGTGTCAGGAATCATTGTGACTTATTTTTATTTTATTTTTTAAATTGGAACAAAGCTACATAGAAATGCTAGTGAAGAAGCAACCACAGTGGGGTTGGCATTTTGCCACCTGCAAAGTCACGTGCCCATCACTGCAATCAATCTTTACGGATCCACCCAGAGTCTCTCTTCTACATCTTTAACTAGAGTAAGACAGCATAAGGGGTTTATTTTACATTAAAATCTCTGCTGAGATTAAATCTGGACAGATATATGATGTTTTGAAACACTGAACCAAGTTATTTTTTATTGCAGACCCAACACACTGAGGACTGGTTATTCTATAAATGCAGTATGATGACCCCGGAGAGAAAACAGTCATTGCAGGAAAATGTTTGGAGGAATGTGATAGTTTNCTTTTTATTTCTCTTCCTTTAAAGTTTTGGGGGAAATATATTACTATTCATTCGTTATTTAGAGATATCCTTCATTTAAAACAAAAACAAAAAGGACACCAGCAAGACTGCAAATAGATTGAAAGTGTGAGATTTATCTCTCGGCAGGCACAGGAGTTAAGACTAACCACATGCATGTGGGTTAAGGAAGCCTTCTCTGGGAGTTCTGCTGGAAGCTTAAATTCTGTTAAAAAATTTAGCACTGCCACTCCACTGTGTTGTTTATTTCTATTCAGAAGTTTCTACAGAAGCATCTATTTACTTCCTTCTCTAGGGCTTGTGACTAATTATAGATTAAGGGGAGCTTGAAGCTTGGTGATGATGCTTCTAATTCAAGATTTATGTCTAGTTTTTTTTTTTTTTCAGGTCTAAAAGAAAGCATGTGATCTTGCGTGCAAGGTTTTCTTAGAATTTGATAAAGGATTGCACTATAATTTACTACGTACCATTGAAATAAGACATGAGTAAAAGAGAGAGACTCATGCATTTCAGAAAGCCCCATTCACTTAGCAATGACATCTTTGCCGTATGCTGTATCGAGTCACACAGGCGATACTGTGGAGATGCAGGGCTGAACCGAAGTTGCTAAGAGACTTCTACAGGTGGCAACAGACATGGAAGTCAAGTGGAGAGAGCACCTAGGAGTAATTGGGATAACTGGCTCTCCTGGCAGACACAGGTTTTCGTGGCTTGCATCACCTGACCGTCTACTATACCACAATGGAGGTTAATCAGGTGGATTCAGAGATTTTTCCCCTCACCCCCCAGTTCTGAGCTTTTATTTAGTATTCAATATTTAATATTTAATAATCCAAGTTATTCAACTGTAGAGCTAGTAGATATATCAGAACCTCATAGTTTTTTTCTAGGAATTAAATGAATCAGAAATCCAAATTAATCTCCAAATGAAGATGAGAGAGCAGGTAGACAGAGATGCTGGTGCCTGTGATCAAAGCACAGCTAACACAAACCACAGACCTAGGTTTGCCTAATTAGATGTACCAGTGAGACTTCCTTTACCACATCTGGAGTGATGCTGTTTGATGTTAAAAAGAGGAAATGAACTAAAAATGGTGTTGGCATTAGGTTAGGAACTGGACATATTTTTTTTTTTTGTCACAGCGAATTCAATTAACTTGAGGTAAAGAAATGTGTCAAGCAGTTCAGATCATCTATGTGCAAGAAGAGACTGGAACCCAAACTGTGCATTTGAGTTCAGAGATGGGCATTGAAAATTCACCCCAGAGTTCTCCATAAAATGGACAATATTGTTTATTATGTGAATATTAGGAGAGGGGATCAGTATCTCCTGTTATGCAAAATCCCTGACACTCCCCGGAGGTCTTCCTTGACTCAGAATAGGGAGTTCTATTGATCTTCTGTGCCTGTTTATGGAAAGAACACAGTGGATCCTTCTCCATCAATCCATTAGACCTCAATAGCTTGTTCAGACTGTCCCAGCATGTGGTTTAATGAGGGAAGCAATCTGAAAAAGTAAATAAAGAAATGGAATGAATACATTGCAACTGTTCTATGGACGAGATAGAACAATTGGAGTCCATCATGATAGGTAAGTATGCTTTTAGCACTAAAAAACTGTAGATCTGCTAAATAATTTAAGCTGCTTGTTTTTAATTTAGCATCTCTCCTGTAATGCAACAGTCAGGTATCTCCTTGGGTCCATAATAATTAGTTAGAAACAAAAATCAAATCCTAACTCCTTTAGGTACTTTGATCTTTCTTCTTAATAAAGGCAATTTTCTGAGTCTCATGGAACCTCAGCTGATGGGAAATGAAGAGCACATCTTTGATGAGTGCTGGACTCACAGCACTGTGTAGGGGAGGCGAGGTCTTGTTAGCACACATGGGAAGCAGGGTAAGCATTGGTAGAGGCTGAGTATAGTAGGTTCCAAAACAGTCATGATTTAAGGGAAAGTTAGCATTGTTTGGTAAAATCAATCTCCAGTTCATGTTGCTTCTCTTGGTTAAACGAAGGTAGCCATTGAGCTTACTTACACATTCTCAGTATTCATTTTTAATCTCTTTATGAAATACCAAAATCAATATTCTAGGCTCTTAGCCTCTCACTGGGCACCAATAGTACCCACAATTTCCTCCCTTGAGAAGCAGTGGGTGGAGTGTGGGGAATGGTAAGAGATGAGGATGAACCACAGTGGTGGACTGGATTTTTACACTAATTCTTTTCAGAGTTTCTGACACACACTGCGACTCTGCAGGACAAACAGTCACTAAGAAAGATGAGTNAGTGTTCTGTGCTGGGCTTTGATGCCCACACTCTTTCTGAACTAATGTTTTGACATGAGTTGTTTTTAAATAATCCCAGTTACACTGTTTGGCTGTGGGCTGGCTCTGCCTGGAGTATGGAAACCCTTCTTTCTGCCACAGGATGAGGGGATTCCCTAGTTGTTCTGCTGCCTGGTACCCCTATCTGTGTAGCTGTCTCTCCAGGNTGCACTCTCCTGGCTTTTTGTCTGCTTGGGGGCACTATTCGCCATCACAGGCAGTTCTCAGGCCCTGAGTTTTTCTGAAACATGGTCATACATGCTTTGTAGTTTGGTATATTATTATCTACATGACAATGATCCCTCTAGATGCATGAATGGTAGCCTGCAGACCTCCGAGTGGTACTGGAAGTCTGTGAGTGANTTCAAGGTTGAAGTTATGGATATTCTAGCCTCCATCATTCTGATGGTTAACTGAGTTTACCTTGTGAATAAAGGTGACAGGAAGCCCAGGAAAGGGTTCAGTTCTGCTCACTCCAANGTTTATATGGATCTAAAGAGCCTCAGGGTATACCAATGGAGAGTGGTGGAACAGGGGGCAGCTTTTATGACTAAATTAAACATTTGTTAAGGCAGGGTGTGGCATTGCATGCTGGTTTACCAATGGAAACGGCCTGATAAAGAGGAAGACGTGGTAACATAAGAGATAAGAGGAGAAAATTGCTGGAGTGAATTACTTGAGAAAGGATTTTATCCAGAACGTAAGTGGAAGCATTGACATTAGATACAATTTACAGAGTAATGTACCAGACGCTGGGGGACTGCGGTACTTAACATAAGCGAGTTCNATCAACAACTGCAGGCCAGCTCTCTCCCTCACAGTAACTGTAAGACTTNGTCATCAGATCCTTCTGANAGTGGATGTGGAACCCACAGTTCATCTTATTTTTGNTCTTTAATGATTCNGANTCCCTAATATGAACATAATATTGGGTGNATTATGCATAGACCAGTGAGTGATTTTTTTCTTTGTGTTATCTCAATGACAGTATTAGTCACACTGTTTTCTCCTCACAAGTGGAAAAGACTTCCACCTTGTATTTATCAGGATAGTTAGAATAAAATCTATATANTAATCTTTAGCAGTAGAGGCTTAATGCAAAGAATATTCACTATTTCTAGAGATCATAGCTTGAGAAGGGATGAGACAGAACTCTAAATAATGTCCAACACCCAAGAGAAAGTTTGAAACAAATTTGAGAAGGAACCTACTAATACATTCAGGGCTTCAGATCTAAGAAGAAAAAGGAGGTCACTTCCTATGGATGGCAAGAAACTCATTAATGTCATCTTGGCTNGTCCACCGAGTCCTAACTGGGATCCCCAACTGGCATCCCCATATACTGGTCTGAGATGGCAGTAGGAACTGGGAGCTGGAGCTTTCTCCTAAAGCATTAGAGAGCCCAGTCTAGTTTAATTGAACCATTGGGCTAAGATGTTCAGAGAGAATACCTGCTGAGACAAATTAGGCAGAAATTGTCAAGTGGATAGCCAAAGCCAAGGAAATTGCCTGGATGAGAAGACCACGGACTAAGACTGAATGACAGATGCCACTGAGCCTTCAACAGCAGAAACACTAGAAAGTTGTTGGGGAAATTTCCAGAGAAGCTTCACCCAACTGGCAGTGTCCTCTCTCACCCAATGACCACTGTGACCAAGGAGGACACCATGAACAACACAGAGCTTGTAGCTGGCGACTCACCTAATGACCAGCTTGGGACTGTGTCCACTTCTAAAACTTTCCCTAATATACTGTGCTCTGGCTGCAGAGATGCAGGTTAACCTTAAATTCTTATGTTCAATAAATGTTTTGTAAGTGTGCATTTTTAAATAGTGGTTTAAGCAAAGAGCAGTGAGAATGTCTCACACCAACATCAATGTAAATTACAGTTTGCCTTAGTAAGCTCCTTTACATTATGTCTTGAAAGAGTTTTGCACACTAGGGTATTGAAACAAACTTCTCAGTGATGGGATTTCCTTAATGATTTTAGTGTGCATCTTCACCAAGTGTAAGGAGCCTCTATTGTCAGTAGTGTTGGTTACCTTCAAGAAACCTGGACACATAGGTGGAAAAGGCCTTACAGGCAGTATGTATTACAGTGTAGATTAAAGAAATTGGGAGAGAGAGGCTAATGGAGAGGGAGGAGGGAAGAGGGGGATCTGTGATTGGTATGTAAAATGAATAAAAAATTTCTTAATTAAAAAAAATAAATGAGTTTCAAGCCTCATATCTGTTCTTTTCTTTACTTAGGTGAGCTTCAGGGAAGAAAACATAAATATATTCAATCAATTACCAAGCAAACTAATGACAAATAGAACACCGAACACAATGGCAGCATTTATCAGTAGAAATGTCCATACTGATGGAGTGTTTTCAGCAGAATGCCAATGGAATAGCTAGGATTGTTCATGGGAAGCAAAGCNAAAATCAGTGGACTCATTGGTCACTGTTTTAAGGGAAAATTCCATATATCCTCCAAAGTATAACAGGCAGAGGTTTCATGGTTAAAGTAACTTTCCTCTGTTCTATAGTGACATTCTTGCCTCCATGGGGTGCTAGGTTTAACTGTGGTCAATGTCACGTCATGTCTTGAATATTTAATACATGATAAGCAATCCCTTGATTCAGAACAGGTACTGATGATTGCCTTCTAGTATTCTTACTCACCACCATCAAGATGGCTCTGAAAGAGCTGGTAGAACTTATATTCTCCATGTAAGCCTTGCTAACCCCCAAACAGGACAGAATAGCTCTCTCAGCATTGCACTTTGCTATCTGTTAACAGAGCTATGANATAATAAATAAGAAATACCCTTATGTACCTGGTGAGAACAGAAATGACTTTCCATGGGGGTTGTCGTGCCTTTGACNGTGACATTCTACCTACCTTGTGTTTGGTCCTTAGTGCTCTCTTGGTGTTCTGAAATTCTCAAAGTCACAGAGTTCTCAAGGTAAAGGATCATTATCACATCAANAGTCTTCCCACATCATGGTCTTCTAAAGGACACTTGCAGTGAGAGATGGGACAGCCCTTTGGAAATANTCTCCAGTGGGTCTCCCATCAACCCACCAACCATCAGAAAACCATNATACACCACAGCAGTTTGTGGTGCAATAGAAAGCTATCAGGGTATAGAATTTGTGTGGGCTTTGGTTCTTCAGTAGAATGAAGTATTTCTTACAAAGGAATAATGCTCCTCATTTGGCATCTACTTTTCAACTTCTGTTCCATTGTAGCTACTTGGCTCTCTAATATCTCATGAAAACTGTTGTGGAAAAAAGTTATCACAGTAGCACAAGGTGATGCTCAGCTTTAGAAACAGAAGCATCAGCAGTGCTGTCCATCAAACTTTAGGACACATCAGGGTGAAGTTTGACATGGAACAAACTCAGCAGCACTTCTTAGCCAGCACACATTAGCATCTACTATGCTTTGACTAAGAATCTCATAGTTTTTGAGCACTTACATTTTGAAAAGTAGCTTGAATCAAAAAATAAATAAAATCATAAAGGAGATCCATTCATTAATTTTGTTCATTAACATATAAAATGTACATTAAGCCCACAGGACGATGCTCATTGGAAGGTTCTTGAGCATTCCCTTTACACAAGGAGCTGGGATGCCTTAGGAGGGAAATCAAATATCAGTGGGGTGCGAATGAGACCACATACTAAATCTGTCCCAGAAATACCCTGATGGCTTAGTTCATAGTCCAAATTAGCATCATTTGAAATTATTTCCCGAAAACTACAAAGTACATATATTTTTAGCTGTTCCTAGGAAGTTCCATTCCCTCCTTGTTTACCTCAATGAGAGCAGCATACTAACTATTCACACACACACACACACACACACACACACACACACACACACATCGGTTTCCTCTGTGCACGTGTTTGCTCTATTTCATTTTGGCTGCAGCTAAGCACCCAGAATTTAGTTTGGATAAATCCATGACCTTTGCATGTCAAGACAGCAGTAGGCTCAGCTCTTCAGTAAGCTGGGTAATGAGGAGATTGGTTTTTAATGCTTTATCTTATTGCTACTGACAAGTAGTAAGAACATGTATTNATGGGAAACATGGGAACGTTTTGATGTGTATATTCACACAAACTCTAAGAATGAGCAAATCAGGTTAATTATCATATTTATCACTCTATATATTTATCATTCCCTTCATGGCAAAAATGTTCAAAACTCATCCTTTCATCCATTTTGAGACACGGGGCATGTTATTAATGATGTAAATATACT
>LZPO01088582.1:7492-17601 GCA_001675575.1 Neotoma lepida | reverse complement strand
AGAGAGAGAGAGAGAGAGAGAGAGAGAGAGAGAGAGAGAGAGATTAAATGTAGTTACCCTATAATGAGGAAGTATAATTCCTCTCTCAGTTAATATAGGCTATAAAATAAAAAGCGTGGTGCNAGGTATAGGATACTCAATGAGTTGTTGGCCATTGAGCCCCACTAAACATTATAGACTAGTACCATTGAAATTACTTACCTTATAGAACTTGATGTAAGACCCTATGCTGAAAACACCACATGTTTGTGTCAATGGATATGGTAAAATAAAATTGGTATATCTGGAAAATGAAATCTTAGTGACAAACTTTCATAGTGCTAGAAGTTTATATTTACACTACCAGGGGAGAAAAGTTTTCAACAACGATATGGAGTTGTGAACCTTGACAGTTGCAATGACTGGGTTGCAAGATATGGCCAGAGGTAAAATGGTGAAATACATGTCATGGAAGTAAAAGGCCACTGTCTGAATGGACCCAAATCCTTCTTCTCTAGTTAAAACTCATTCTTGGTTCTATTAACTGGGCCCCAANCTCATGAATGCTCAGATCATGGGACAAAGGAAAGAACCTAGTACAGTTATTCTATTAAATGAAAGTAATAAGATAACTCCCCAAAAGTTCTTAAAATTATAAACTTAAGTTTATACATCTCTTAAACAAAATTGTTTTCTTGTTTTTTTTTTGTTGTTGTTGTTGTTGCTGTTTTATTTTGATGGTGATTAATACAGAGACACACTAGCCAACATGCAGAGAAAAAAAACTTGTGGAACATTCAGCTCTAAGTACAACATCTGTATCACTCTACTACCTGTGATGGTTCAGTGATCGTAAGACCCAGAAGTATTGCACATGAAAGGACCATCGCACACATGAACTCAGGTGATCTGACTGCATGTACAAGATCTGTGTAAGATCAATGCAGCCAAACACCAACATGAGTAGGAAAAGAGCTAATGAAGTCCCAACCCTAGCTGAGAAGCTATTGGCAAGTGACAGCNGCCTGGNGTAGGCAGAATATGTTTTCTTNAGGGATATGTTTTCTAAATGGCAACCCAGGGAAAGAAGGTCCTACGTCCATGCATAGATAGGAAGTAATAAGTAAATTCCATAGGGGAAGAGAGAGACAGAGAGAGAAGAGAGGAGAGAAGGAGAAAGAGAGCTAATATGAACTTTGAGAGAAAAGTAGGAAGAATTGGAGGGAAGGAAATAAGTTTAGTTTTAATCAAAGTATTATTATATACCAGCATGAATTTTTAAAAGAAGCCACCCAGAAAATATTTGGTATCCGAAAGGTCTTTGTTTTGTTATATTTTTTTTTTATCTTCATCCAAATTCTAATAAAATTAGAGACACTTCTTCAAAATGTGATTAAAAAAATTTAGAGTTCACTCTTTTGTTTTTTTAATCAGGGGAGAGTGCAAACGCAGTCCCCCACTACCACAAATTATGCAGTCGAGTTTCGCACATTTGGAAGAAATTGCAGGGGTCAGCACATCTGGAATGCAATCGATAAGCCTCACGCTGGAAAAACCACCTTCGTGATCATGTTATCTCNCCTGCCAGGTAAGTATTGAGTTCACTCTTATACTTGAATAATTGAGACATGTAAAGCATCATTTTGACANGAATTTAAAATGAATTTTAATTATTTAAAAATTTTTATAATTAAAATGAATTCAAAAAATAAATCCAGTTAAATGACTATCATCAGGCTCTTCAACCATATTCAACTGCTGGGAAGAAGTGGCAGGGGTTTGATGGAGAGCTAAGGGTTTTTATGCGCACAGTACAATACAAAGGTTAAGAGACAGGAAGTGATATTTCAACGTAGCAATTACATGATATTCATTGGTTTGTAANATGACTCCAGGCCTTCAAAATGTAACTTATATATGTAAGAAGTCATAACAGCAATAAATGTTTNAGCACACTTAAGGTAAACTACCCAACAAGTAATACTAAAACTATTCAATCAATAAACACTATTCTTTGCCCTCCACAAAGTGACAGCAAGTCTCCATTGTTAGAGATAACACTTACAGAACTCATTGAACATTGAGATGTCAAGCCAGTGCCTACAGAGATCCTTCACCCCAACATGATAATGTCTTTGGTACAGGAAAGTGTTCTGCATGCTACCAAAAGAGAAGTTTAAACATAAACCCAGCCACAAATGATATCATCTACAGTGGTATCCTGTATGTAAGATATAGTGGTTTGAGTATGTACGGCCCCATAGACTTTTGTTTGAATGCTTGGCCCATAGAGAAAGGTACTATTTAGTGGCCTTACTAGAGTAGGTGTGGCCTTGTTGGAGGAAGTGTGTCACTACAAAGGCAGGCTTCGAAGTTTCATGTATGCTGAAGCCACACTCAGTATGACAGTTCAGTTCCAGCTGCCTGAGGATCAAGCTGTAGAAGTCTCAGCTCAGCTCATTCTGCAGTACCATGTCTGCCTGCATGCCACCTGCCATGACAGTGTTCTAAACTTCTGAACTTAAGCTAGCCCCAATTAAATGTTTTCCTTTATAAGAGTTGCCACTGTCATGGTGTCTCTTCACAGCAATAGAAACCCCAACAAAGAGAGATATACCAAGGCAACACTGGCACAACACTTATGGGAATAACCAACAATATCTAATTTGACATAAGGCTCACTATGAGATAGAACACATATCTGACAAAGCTTGGGTAACCGAGAACCAGAGACCGAGGGTAACATAAAACACTACTGTTCTAAAATAAATAAATAAATAAATAAATAAATAAATAAATAAATAAATAATAACTGAGAACCAGAGACCGAGGGTAACATAAAACACTACTGTTCTAAAATAAATAAATAAATAAATAAATAAATAAATAAATAAATAAATAAATAAATGAATGAATGAATGAATGAATGTAGTAATAAAATGACACTTACACTCATAGATCTGTGCCTTGCTTAGCTACCAGAGAAACTTCTTCCTGCAGAACATGGTAACAGATATAGAAACCCATAACCAGATATTATGCAGACAGTAAATGACCTTGAAACACTCAGTTCTCAATGGTATTTCTGCATCAAATTCCTCTCCTCCAAGACTCAAGGACTCCTGTGGAAGAGGGGACAGAAAGAGTGTAAGAGCCAGAGAGGATGGAGACACAAAGAAAACATGGCCCTCTAAATAAACGTGAGTAAAGCTCGTATAAAGTCACAGAGTTTGAGGCAACATGTAAAAGGCCTGCAATGGTCTGCACCAGGTCCTCTGAGTAGCTATTGTGGCTTCTAGTTTAGTGTTTTTATGGGATTCCTGAGTGTGTGAACTCGGAGTTCTCAGATTCTGTACCATCTCTTGGACTCTTTATCTTCCATTTGTTTTGTCCTATACTGATGTGTTAGTTTTTCTTTTATCTGATATGTTTTATAGCATTTTGTTCCTTATTATTCCTTCGAAGCCTGGCTGTTTTCTAATGTAAGGCATAAAGGGAGTGGATCTGGGTGAGATGGGAGATGGAGAGGAACCAGAAACAGGAGAGGGGGAAAATAGTAAACAGATTATATTATTTGAAAAAAAANTATATTTTCTGTTTTCTTTTCATTGTTTTTACTTATTTTAATACTGACCACAGTTTCCCCTCCTTTCTCTCCTCTCATTCCCTTCCTCCATCTCCCTTCTAACCCCTCCCATCCACTCCTCTACCATCTCCATTCAGACAGTGGCAGGCTTCTCATGGGAGTCAATAAAGCATGACACATCAAGTTGAGACAGGACCAAGCTCCTCCCCTTGTATCACGGCTGAGCAAGGCAACCCAACATGGGAAATGTGTTCCCAAACATTAGTTCAAGCTCTACGGACAGGTCCTGATGCCGTGAACAGACCAGGCTACATAATTGTAATACACATGCAGAGGGCCTAGGTCGGTCCCATGCAGGCTTCCTAGCTCTTGGTCCAGAGTCGGTCCTGAGAGCTCCTGGGAGCTCAGGTTAGTTGTCTCTGTGGGTTCTCTGTCATGACCTTGACCCTCCTGGCTTGTAAAATCCCTCCTCTCTCTCTTCAATGGGACTCGGAGTTTGCCTAGTGCTTGGCTGTGGATATTTGCATGTTGCTTCCATCAGTTACTGGATGAAGGCTCTATGATGACAGTTAGTANAGCCACCAATCTGATTACAGGATCCACAGCCCCAGAGAAGCTAGGTAACAAGGAGGGCCTAAAGAGAGACACATGAAGACAGACACATGGATTTCCAGAGGAGAGGAAATAGACGAGATCCCCTAGGTAGTCTGGGGACAGGAGGAAGGGTGTAGGTATGGGAACATGAGGGATCTGGTTGGGTGGGTAGGGGACAGGACAGACAGGAGAATAATGAAAAAGATTTCTTGATAGAGGGGCCATCTGGGGTTTAGGGAAAACCCTGGTGAGATGGGGATGTCTTTCTGAACACTGTGAATATTTGTTGCCCTGATTGGTTGATAAATAAGATGGTGATTGGCCAGTAGCCAGGCAGGAAATATAGGCAGATAAACAGACAAGGAGAATTCTGGGAAGAGGAAAGCTGAGTCAGGAGATGCAAGCCAGCTGCCTAAGGAGCAACATGCAGTGGGACACAGGTAAAGCCACAGAACACGTGGCAACATATAGATTAATAGAAACGGGCTGAGTTTAAGTGTAAGAGCTAGTCAGTAATAGGCCTGAGCTAATGGCCAAGCAGTTATAATTAATATAAGCTGCTGAGTAATTATTTTATAAGCAGCTATCAGACCGCCAGGCTGGAGGAACACTGGGCCTGGTGGGACCAGGCAGAACTGAGAGACTTCCAATTACACTGGTACTAGGGAAGCCCCCAGGAATCCACAAGAATGATCCCAGCTAAGACTTCTAGCAATAGTGGAGAGGGTGCCAGAAAAAATATATTTTCAATGAAAAGGAAAAACAAAGAAAAAAATTTCAAAAGAATACAAAAATTTATTGTGTTATATCACAAGCATGTGAGGAAGGTTTGATTTTTAAGGAACATGGGTTGCTATTATTCTAAAAATATCAATGGGAAGAAATGAGAAGCCTTCCTGTAGGCTTTTGAAATTGAGAAGTTATTGAAGAAAAAAAATTAACCAATTNCTCAAAAGTTTTCAGGAGAAGGAAATACCTCTGGGAATATCTAACTTTCTGTCTTAAAAGGAAAATGAACAGAACTTCAAAAATGGTTTAAGGCAAAAATAATTTTGCTGCATATTAAATATTGGCTCCAGAATGCAAAGTGGAATATCCTTTGGAACTAGGGGATATTGTAGTTATAGGATCAGATTAATAGTTGTAAATGAATATAAGACTGAGATAGAAGAAAAGAATATTCGTATTTCAAAAAAATGTGGCTCATTTGTGCCCTTACTACCTTATGCATTAGAATACTTCAAACATAGAGCTGAATTAGGTGTCTAATGCAGTGATAATCCATGAACATAAAAAAATTATCAAGATATGCAAAAGTGAACAAATTGTGAGGATATTAAAGACAAAAAGATGACAGTTCAAANTGTGAAAAAAAGCACGTTGTGGAAACAAAACAAACCTCAGAAAACTAAATTGCTATTGTTTGAGGGAGCCTCATGGTTAGAAATTATTATTATAAATTTAAAGATCAGTGAAATGCTGCACACACAAACACACACAAAAATCCAAAATTTTCAGTTTCATGTAGTCTCACAAGTGGCTTCAGGTTTTATGAAAACTAAATCCCATACAACATCGTGAAATGAGACTTGGCTTAGAGAATACATGCTAGCAAAATGTGAACATAAATCTTTGTAACATACTGTTTTATGTGGAGAAAAGGTCACATCACATTTTCACTTAAATTAATAAATATTACAATTTTAATGATAGAAGATATTTAAGATGTATGACCCCAAATGGTTATGCAAGAGGTCAGCACTGAATTATATATATATATACAAATAACATTATAGAGAATGAACAGGTGGTAGCTACATATTTAGGAACATATATACATACATAAATACATANATATGGACACATATATATTTTTTTAAAGGGAAAGTGTCCAGGAGCCACAAATTTAATTGGGTGCAAAGGGAGATAGGAAATGAGAGAGATTGGAGGGAGGAAAGGCAAAGGGGGAAATGTAGTTATATTTTAAGATCCACATTAAAAATGTTTAGAATATTGTCTTTCTATATTTTTAAGTACACTTTTTGAGATTCTTCTAAATATTATTTATTTTTTAATAGCATGTGCATACATGAGTGCAAGTGTATGTAGGGGCATATACCTGTCACTGTCAGAGGACAACCACTGACAGTCATTGCTCTCTTTCCACTCTATGTGCCCCAGGGACCTAACTCAAGTTGTCAGGCTCAGCAGCAAGTACTTTTATTTTCTGATCTATCTCACTGGTCCCAGAATCTATTAATATTAAATCGATTTTTGACATTTTTCCCTAATTCAAGCTTTCTAGTAGGAAAATAGTTCACTGTTTGATCAGGATTGTTAGTTGTGATCGAAAATTTATGTAGGAATAATGAGAATAATTAAATATTAACTGTGGCATTATTTTTGCCAATTCTCTTCATAGAGATTACAATAAATTCAATTTCACATCAAACAAGAAAAAATATAGGAACTATTTATACTATTTTTTTCACTTTTCAGAAAAATCTCAACTCCAGGGTCAACTGGAGAGTTCCTGGTCCTTCCTTTTCATTTCACAATCTTTAAGATAAGATTTCCACAGACAACACAAAAAATCTTTTGTTTTCTCATTCATAATGCACAAATGATCGTATCACAATTCCAGAGTTAAGAGCAACTTCACTACATGATGAGTTAATTGGTAGCCAGAAACCACTATAACCACGGTACTGCTACTTAAATTTCTTTTGGCAANCTTCTAAAATTTCCTAGGCTTCCTCAATGACAGTCAAGTAAATGGAGCTTGAAGGATAACATAAAAAATCATTAAAACACAAAAAGGTAGTATTTTNAATATTCTNAATACAGTAATTTTAATCTGAATAGTCTTCTGTAATTTAAATGCTTTTTCAATAGTTAGTAACTTTCCAGCAAATTTAACGAATCCCACGTGATTTCAACAATCAGCACTATAAAAGCTTTGTGTCACAGCTGATACNAGTCACCAATCCTAAAGCCAGAAATACTCTGCCATCCAAATGAAATAAAGATTGTCACCAAGGATTTCTCACAGACATACATACAAAAGTCTACACTATCTTAGCAAATTAAGCCCACAAATTTACATAAAGGGCTGTACACAAAAATACATGCCATTTATTCTAGCAATGTGAAATTCATTTCAATGCAAACTTCATGAAATGTTTCCTACTGGCAAGCTGAAAAGCATAGTCATGTAAACAGTCACAGAAAGATATGAGATAATAACTAACATGCTGTCATAAAACTGTCAGTGATCTGAGATTGGCTGGGAATTGCTATGACCTGATGAAAAAGATCTTGGGAATATTGTATATTACATCGTCAGAATGAAAAAACAAACAAACATATAGTCAGACAACCTGACATGTTCCCCTTAAAATGACATATAAAGATGTCNCTCTAGTAATTTGTATTTAATATTCAACTGAAAAACATAGTGAATAGAGTGAGGAAAGCAAAAGAAAATGAAAAAAATTAAAATCTGTAGAAGAAACAAAGATGTCTTGACCTCGGATCTCATGATTGCTTATGTAGAAAACCTTAACAGAACAAAGACATACTTTAACAACAGCAAATAATGCAACAAACAAGAAGCAGTGTTAGAAAAAGAGCAGACATGCCAAAGAACAGAAAATAGACCATAAAATATAGATACACATCTGTGCCTCTATCTATGTAAGAGTTGTATGTACAAATTTAGAAAATATGTCTTCTTAAAATAATATTTTTAAGTTTTGAGATCATAATATAATTACATACTTTACTTCTTCACTTTTCTCCCTCTAAACCCACCCAGAAATCCCAATACCTTGTTCTTTTTCAAATTCACGTCTCCATTTCTTTAATTGTTGTAATATATATATATATGTGTGTGTGTGTGTGTGTGTGTGTGTGTGTGTGTGTGTGTGTGCATATATGGTATACATGTCATTATCAATGCATCTTTGACAAATGAGCAAATCAACACACCAAAGATAACTACAGTGCTGGAACAGTTTGTACTATTTAAGCATTGTAAGATGAACTTAAATAATTAGTTATTATTTACAAAAAAAATATCTATTTAATAGGAAAAGAAGAATTCAATTAAATCATAAATCATGTAGCTATTCTTGGGCTTTTTATTTACTTTTATACTCCTAAACACTGCTGAGACATGTCTCAGGAAAAGTATTATCATTGCCTTTAATTAGGTGCTTAATATACTGGCTCATAAGAAGTTTGCGGGCATCTAGGGCATCAATGAGTCAATTATACTTCTAATCCCTGTAACTGCTCCTGAAATAGTGGTGCTTACAATCATTACTCTTGATTAATCGCAAAGCATAATTATAACAGGAAANGGCTATATATTTCTCTTTTATTTCTTATTGCGTGCACATTTTCCAGTTTTCAGAGATAGTTTATTCAGCTGTGTATTTTGGACATGTGGGCCATAGTTTTATAGCTGCTCAGACAGAACAATCTTCCATGTATCTATATATTTTCTATAGCCAGGCAAGAAAGAGAGCAATTTACAGCTGGCAACACTCCTNAGCCTTTCTTCCTCCCTGCTCTGTACTTTAATGACATGATGTATCTTCATGGATTCTATGGCGCCAAGCATTTCAGTTCCCTAAAGTAAGTCTTTTGAAATAAAAATTACTTTACTTTTATTTCAAATTCTATGTTTTATATAACCAGAAATTGGCCAAAGTAAACTTTATAGAAACTACAGGTCTCTGTACCTTATTGTCTCCATCCCCCAAGCTGATGGCATTTGGCTGATATTGTACCATTCAATTCTCATTTGTATTGAAATGCTCTACTGCTGACTTTGTAACAGCAAATGAGGCTTGCAAAAACCTCCATCCAGAGAGTCATGTTCTTCTGTAAATGTGATAATTGCCCCCATTTGACTACTGATTCATTTGGCCTTCATATGGATAATTAAGAACCACAGACCTGTGGTAATGAACTAACCACATGATATTCTGAACATTTGCAACATCCTGTTTAAAACACATCAATTAAATTAAACACATTGTGTAAGGTTTGTTTAAATCAAAAGGTGTTCATTTTTATTCCTACTTGAAAGTGCATATTAGATAATGTATTTTTCCATAGCCAAGTGTTATAATTGGTGAAAATATGGCATAGGGTTAATAANGCCAGTGTATCATATTTCACAATAATGTACATGGAATTTTCCTCCAGTTGTTTATGTAGCACATTCGGAATTTNAGATAAACATATTCATTTTGATGGATTGCAAAGGAACTTATACTTTGAAAGTGATGTTTGTTTTAGATGACTGCATGAGGATAAATGAAAGAATATTTGTTCAAGAAGGAAAAATGATCAAGCCTTTCAACTGTGTAGGCAACATTACTCTTCAAAAGAGATTCTAGTTGATTAGTTGGTTAAATTGATTTTGATAATGTTTCACTTTTCATTTCCTTTGGAATAATTCATCACAGCCAAATTGAATTATATTGATGTTTTGCATTTGCATAAAAATATTTTCAGACTGCAGCCTTTGAATGTGTGCATAAATTAATGCATTGCATTCATTCTGAGGATTTGAATCTCCATCATAGAAGGCAAATGAGATGCAGGGTAAAAAAAGGGAGTTGATAAACACTGTTCTGGCTCTTGATGTTTCGCTACATAAAACCTCCTCATGTGCTGAGAGACTCAGTAAAGGCAATTCTTTTCCAGAAGTTTTAATACAGAAACAGAAACACCATGTGGTGGCTACAGTTAATGTGGAGGTCAAGAAGCTTGTCTTGTTCTGAGGTGGAAAATACTGAAGATTATTTGAAAATTACTGGGAAAAGCTCCAATGGGTTCCTATGATGGAGGGATGCAGTCCTCTAAACGGCAAGAGGAAAGGTCTGGAGCAAAGNGAATGGATAGCCTTTAATGGGAAGCCTCTTTTTTTTTTTTT
>LZPO01088581.1:6351-19171 GCA_001675575.1 Neotoma lepida | reverse complement strand
CACACACACACACCACGTACAGATAAGTGAAAGAAATCTTAAAAAAAAAAAAAGGTTTTGCTATGCAGATCAATGTCAAAGGGGCCTTATTTGTAGAAAAAAATCAGACATTCTCATACGCATGTACACATATCTGGGATGTGAATGGATCATGAAAATTATCTCTTTGCAGTTGANTATTTACATTTTTGTCTAAACTGAAAAATCNTGTGGTCTTGGTTTTCTCATTTCAGGCTTTGGTACGTATGTCCAGGCCTTGACAATAGGCAGCGGGGAGGGGAGGGTTTCACAGGCGCACAGAGAGTCCTGCAGAAGTCCCAAAGTTGTCAGCATTTGGGTTCCTGGCCAAATGACATGCCCTGGTCGGGCCAGATCTGGAGAGACCCTTTGGTGATTTTCCAAGCTGTTATCTCCTGCCATCCAAGGACAGGCACAGCTGTTCTCCCTTCTCGAGTTGCTGACAGTTTTTGTGTTCTCTGCCTCTTCCTGGATATTTCTCTTGCTCCACCAACTACACTAAACAATTTCACTTCCTTCCTATCCCAAACTTTCACTTCCTCCCCTTTCTCCAGGGTGCTTCCCTCAGTTCCCTGTCCCCATCCTCTCCTTCCAAGAGTTCCAGCTCAATTCTGCCATTGTTTACATCTTCTGTTGCTATGACTTTCGCATCATCTGAAGACAATATAGTATCCAAACTTCCAACCAAAGCCCCAATCTGCCTACTGTCTTGCAGTATTTCACATCCATTCTTCCTTTACTGAAGAAGCCAGGCTGGTGAACTCAGTTTCTTTTCTGTCCCCATTCACTCTTCTCTACTGTCAGGGATTTTCTCACACTCTGATAGAGAGGTCCATGGCCCCCCACCACCCCTCCTTTCATCTCTGTGCCTGTATGCACACTCTGGGTAGGAAAGGCCTCTTCTTCCAATTGTCCTCTATAACCTCCCCGCTGGGATGCACAGTGCATGCCTGCATTAGAAACAGTCCAGGTGTCACCAGCACTCCACTACAACTTGCCTGAGAAGCAGAATGCCTTATCTCTTTATGTGCATCTCCCAGAGCTTGGATAGGACTCTGCACATGGTACCTAGTGAGAGGTGGTATAGTGCACAACGGGAAAGGGAAGTCTACAAACATCCTTCCTAGCCTTCTCCTGAGCTCTCTTATACTTTTGAATTCCTCTGCTCTTTCTTTTCTTTTCCTCTGTTTTTGAGACAGGGTCTCCTGAAGCCCAAGCTGGCCTCAGGTACACTATGTAGCTAAGGATGACTTTGAACTCCATATCCTCCTACTTTCAGCTCCCACATACTGAGGTAACCATACCCAGTTTTCTGTGGTATAAAGAATCGAAGCCAGGGCTCCGTGCACACTAGGTAAGCACTCTACCACGGAGCCATATTTCCTAGCTCACTTGTACTTTTAAAATCTCATCAGAAAGGACAGGGATGTCACAGAAAAGGTGCAACTTAAAGAATCAAAGGGAACAGAAGAGATTAAATGAGTGAAATCCTTAACTGAAATTTTACAAGATGGAAACCCAATAGAGAAAGACAGACACTGTTGTTGAATGGGAGAGACCAGGAATTCTTCAGCCCAAAGACAAAGAGACCAAAATGAAGCCAGCCAATTCCCTACAGGAACTGAGAATGGCTCAGAACTTGAGAAAGTGGTCAATGAAGGTGCTTGAGACAGGAAGCCCCAGTGACTGAGTCTCTCCATGCCAGGGCTCCTGCCCACTTCCTCCTTGCTCCCTAGAACCCCAACTGCCTCCTGAGCATAGAAAATCTCATGACACAAAGGTCTAGAAACTGTCATGTAGGTCACTCAGGTGAAAGAAGATGCTGGTTGACTACCCAAGCATGGATGACAAAAATCACCACTTGTGTGGAACAGCTTTGAAGCACACATGCTTATGCTAAGCACCTCTTGCTTATGGATTCTTGGAAGTCCAAGGATTCCTAGATTTGTGCAAAGTTTTCAANACAGCACAAGAGATAAACACANATAGACAAAGGGGACAAACAAACAAAAGAAATGGTGCAGGAGGCAGAAGAAGAAAAACNTCTTTCTTTTTAAAAAGCATCATCTTATTTTTTAAAATCATGTCTATATGTGTTTTGATAAAAATAAGTTAATATTGAAAGCACTCTGATTCTTGGGGGTATAATAGAGTTGCACTCGAAATATTATTCTCATGGTTAAAATCTATGTGTGATGTTGGGAAGTAATTAAATGACTCNGACCTCAGCTTTTCAACTGTGAAATTGCCATGGTAATATACTAACTCACAGAGCTGTTTTGAGAATTAAAAGGAGATGATGTAACACAGTGTATATATTCTGTGCTAAATAAATGACTGAAAAAGGCTTTTTATTACCAGTAGTTCTTACCATTTTGGAAAAAGAAAGTTTGGCATATATCCTTTCTCTAGAAAAACAGGTACATATACATATGTGCAGAGACAATATCTTATACACTATTCTAAAGGAACTTCGGACTCTGCCAAACAAATGCTCCCCCAAGTTAAATGTCTGAACTGTGTGGAAAAAAGTCTTTAAGGATGAGGCCGCTCCTTTTCAACTTTAATGATGAGGCCCTTCCTTTTCTCTTCTTTTGAATCACCCAGAATTCTCCAGTGGCAGGGGAGTGGGTAGGTGGAGAAGAGAGCCACTGGTTGGGTAAGGACTGCATCTAATCCTGTGTATGCCAAACCCAGAAGATTCTGTGGGGCCAGAGGCAAAAATGTCACCTGATCCGAGGGGTCCAATGTTGACTCACAGACAGGGTTAATCCATTTGGTCCATGAAAGGAATATCCAATTAACCTGTGCTGACCTCAGGCTTATGATGGNTTTGGCTTTCCATGGCTACAGGATTTAGGACAAGGGCTTCTGGTGGTTTCCTAGAGAAGAAGAACCTGGAGGCCATTGACGCCTCCTGTGAAGGGCATGCAGATCTCCTGGAAAGGGCAAACAGCTGTCTTTAGAGAGGACTGGTAGCTTCCATCCTTCCTATTGCTGGGCACCCAAGCATTCATTAAGCATTTACTTAGTGGGGCTGAAGAAATATGGAATCTGCAGTTAGATTGACCTAGATTTAGATCCTAGCTCTNTTGACTCTCAGATCACTGCTTTCAGCAGTTTNTCCCCAACCCCAACCACGCCCAACCCCCACTGCAAGATTGTTTTCTCTTTATTGTGTGTGCACACCATGTAAGGAAATACTTTTTCCTTAATAGTGTAGGACAANGAGTCAGGAGTGGCTCTATTGGTAAAATGCTTGNGGTGAAAGCATGAGGACCCGAGTTCAGATCCCAACATCCGTGTGAAAGATTGGGTACACATCAGCATGTGCCTATAGTCCCAGTGACAATAAGGTCTCTGGGACAGGCAGACTAGCCAAATTGGTGAGCTTCAGGTCTAGCAAGGGACCCTTTCACAAAAACTGAAGGTGGAGAGCAATGAAGAAAGATACCTAATGTTGACTTCTAGTCTTCTTCTAACACACACTCTCTCTCTCTCTCTCTCTCTCTCTCTCTCTCTCTCTCTCTCTCTCACACACACACACACACACACACACACACACACACACACATAGCATAAGACTAATATTGAGGAAGAAGGAAGTGCTGGATAATTTTGATAAAAGCAACCTGCAGATGAAATCAGTCTTAGTGTTGAGCCAGGGCACACAGATCTCACAAAGCATAACAGTTTTATGTTTTCTTTTGAATAATGAAAGTCATTGGAGAGATTGGAAGAGAGTAGAGACTTAATCTAAAAATCTACATTTATACAAGTTTGCTCTGGCAGTGGGGCAGAAAAGACTAGAAACAGAAGAAGTAGGCAGTCCCATGAGTGACAGCAGCAATTCCTGGGACCCTACAAGAAAGTTTGGACATTCAGTCAAGGGGTGGTGCTTATCTTAGTCCATGTTCTATTGCTGTGAAAAGACATCATGACAAAGAGAAGTCTTATAAACCAAAACATTTAACTGAAGGCTTGCTTACAGTTTTAGAGGTTTAGTTTATTATCATCATGTCAGGGAACATGGTGGCATGCAGGCAAGCACTGGAGTAGAACCGAAGAGCTTCATCCTAACCCATAGGCAGAAAGACAGAGACAGAGACAGAGACAGAGGGGGGGGGGCTTGGCATGGACTTTTGAAACCTCAAAGCCCAACCCCGATGTCAAACTTCCTCCAAAAAGGCCACACCTACTCCAAGGCCACATCTACTCCAACAAGGCCACACCTACTCCAACAAGGACACACCTCCTAATCCTTCTAATTCTTTCAAATAGTGCCACTCCCTTGTGACTAAGCATTCAAATATATGAGTGTATGGGAGCCACTCTTATTCAAACCACCACAGTGGAGGTGGGAAGAGTTGGATTCAGCACAACCAGGGTCCCTTCCTAAACAGTGTGAGATGGAAAAAAAAAAATCACAGAGAAGCCCAAATGGCTGAGCCAAGTTCACACAACAGCATAGCTTTGGCTCTAACAAATGTGACAGTCAAAGGTGCTTCTGTCCTCTTTTTAACCAGTTCTGAGCTCTCAAATTTTAGTTGAGCACAGGAGCAGGCATGTGAGCGCGCGCGCACACACACACACACACACACACACACACACACACACACGCACACGCACACACGCGCACACACACACAGTATATTCCAGTCCATTTGCAGATAAGAATGACCACATGACCAGGTTCTAGTCAGTGGGAAGTCAATAAACACAGTGTACACGCACACTGATTGGTCCGAGATACTGACCACTCCTCATAGACGCACACACTACTTTTGCTCACATTCAGTTTGGATGCATGGTAATCCAGGTTTGACCCAGGCTTGGACAGCTATCTTCGACTCTAGGGCAGAACTCATGCATTGAGACTGGAACAATCAGATAGAACCTTTTGTCTTGCTTGAGCCTGGTGACCCCTTTTGGAGTCCAGTCTGTGGACATTCTCAACAGATTTCATAATGAAGTGTCAATTTGCTCAGAAGGTTAGTAGTCTGTTCTCACAGCTGAACCTAGTCCTGGCTGTCAATGGATAATACAAATAATAAATATTGGAACAGTAATTAATGTTTGATATGTTCCGGGTAGTGCAGAGAGATCATTAGACATTCCATGTCCTTTAGTCATAGTAACCTTAAGATGGCAGTATTATAGTAACCACAAACTGCATAGAAAGTAAAGCTGATGTAGTGTTGGGTCAAGTGATTTGACCATGATCACTTGTCTGGCTCATAATTGGCAGGGTTGGAGCAGCTAGAATTTGACTATGGAGACACACTAATGAGACATAGGGTAGGACACACTGATGAAATTATAGGGAAAGTGGAATAACTTTGACCTTCATATATGGTGGCGTTCTATTTTTACCTTTTAGGAGGACACTAATATAAAGGAGTCACATCAGTGTCCTCAAACTGGGCCTTTTACGGTCCAGCTTCTTTAGAGCGTCTATTTGTGAATTTTGTGTATGTCAAGCATAGTGACACTAACTGTGCATTTGCAGTATAACTCCCAATTTTATAATGAAGTAAAATTATACAGCCTAAGCCTTGGAAGTGATTAGAATAGAGATCAGTGTGTAGATTGAGTTTGGAAGCTGCATTTTAACACTCTGCCATCAATGCTCTGGAGAAGGCCACTCTCCTTGATCATCAGACTCCAGGGACCTGAATAAGTACCAACAGCACTGCTGATAAGTGTGAGATGAATGGCACAGGAGGCAGCCAGAAGTGAGCTGGGAACCCACTACCATCCTAGAGAACAAGCCTTCAGAGCACATGAACAGCTTGGAAAACAATTGGAAATTCAGGGACTCACAAATTTTCCCTGTCCATTGAATTCTATGAGAATGAATCTTCATCTTTAACCTGAGAGGACTAAGAGCCATTTGAGGCCACTGGGGGGGACAGTTCAGTTCAGTCAGCAGTACAAGCCCGAGTTCAGTCCCCACAGTTGATATTTAAAAAGCCAGGGCACAGTGGTCTGAGTTTGTAATTCCAGTGCCAGGGAGGTAGAGACAGTCAAATCACTGGGGCACACTGGTCAGCTAGCATCACTTAAAGCAGTAAGTTAAAAAGAAAAAAAAAGTGGACAGTNGTACCCGAGGAACAACACCCCAAATAATCCTCTTGCTTCCACATGCATGCACACATGTTCATATTTAACTGCACACATGCAGAAGAAGAGGAGAAGGAACAAAATGGAAGACAAAGAGAAGAAGGAAAAGAAGAAAAACCATCTAAGGCATTAGAGTAGCAAGCCATTACCTCTGGGTGTGTCTGCAAGGGCATTTCCTGATAGAAGAACTACTCTGAGTGTAGGTGGCACTATCCTCTGGACTGGAGGCCAAGACTGAATTAGGGACAGAAAAGGATTGCTGAACACCAGCATTTCTTCCTCTCTCTATACCTTGGCCTGCCCAGATGTGAGCAAGCAGCTTCACACTTTTGAACAGCAGCTTCTAGATTCCCCACCATCATGCCTTCCCTTAAGGTGCTTCTTAGAAGGCATTTGGTCACAGCAAAGAGAACAGTAATTAATACAAGTACAGAATACATCATCACAGAAGTTCATTGAAATTCACGTTTTCCTCAAAATGAGACTGAAATAGTGATAGGAAAACCAGGTCTGAGTCCTTTCTCCTTCCAATGATCTGCTGTTGGAGAACATATATTTGAGGGATAAAAACATACATTTATATTAATCTCAAGGCACGGCAGTCTGAAAAGAAATAACCAAATATGCTCTGTGAATTGTAATCAGAAAAGTTAAATCTATATGATGCTTAGGCAATGAGACATTCCAGAAAGTTCCCTGGAAATCANACAAGGTTTCTAGCTAGTCAATGGAAGATGGAACCTTACTTATAACTTAGCATTATTATCATTGCCATTGTTATTATTTGAGACAGTTTCATAGTTGAAAACCATTCTCTTCTCATCATCAGTGTCAATGAGAAATAGGCACCAATATGACAGTGCATGGAACAGAATTGCACAAGGATTTTCCTTTAACTTTTAGTCATTCCCTCCGTGTGTGCTCCTTGGGCACCTGTCAGTGTGTGATCACTTGACTTGCAATGAACCCTTTAATACTAATGATGTCATCATGTCTGTCACACACACACACACACACACACACACACACACACACACACACACACACACACTTCATACCGCTCTTCCTCACCTTCTCACTCAAGTCTTTTGTTACTCTCTAGCGCCTGTGTCCCACACCAGCCTCTTCTGTGCACCTTCCTTCCAACTCCTCCCAGGTCCCATTTGCTCCATTCACATCCCATGAATCTCTTTTTCACATACTCCTCACTCAGGAAGGAAGATCTGTCAGCTCAGCTGTCCCTTTCTAGAACGGTCCTCTCTGAACATCTCTAAAATGTGGCTCCTTACTTTGACAGGCTTTCCATTATACCATTTCTTTCTTCCTGACACTCTAACACATATTTGTTCAATCTTTTACTTAAAATTCTGTCTCCCCCGTGAGGGGAGGTTGGCTAACATCCGGAGCTTGCCTCAATTGCTGGTTCACATTCATTGAACAAATAGTAAATAAATGTCATATGGTGTTAGTGAGAGGTCTGAGGAAATAAAGGTGCTTGCTGGGGAAATCTGGAGTCCTGTATTCGAGTCTATGCAAAAGGGAAGGAGAGAATAATCTCCACAAAATTGTCCTCTGACAGGCACACATATGTTGTGGCATACATGCCCACACAATACTCCCCCACATACTAATAAATAAAATTTTAATAGTTATTATATGAATGAATAAACTTCCTAGGGGCAGCAAATATGCTAAGTCTCCAATATGTAAATGAGTTGGCCCAAGATGTCTAGGTTCTTTAGAAAAATCCTACTAGGCATGACTGTGGCATCACACCTGCACAACATGGCTGACCCGGAGTGCAGGTAGATGTCTTCACACATCTTCACACAGAAGCATGACTTCTGCAGTATAGCAGAAGCCTGTCCACCCTTTAACATCCTCACTGGTATAGGAGTATGACCCTTTCCATACTAGATAGAAGTAGGACCCATGGGAAGAGAAAAGGGCTTATCTTGTCCACTACTTTATGTGCAACATCAACCAGCACAGTAATCGGCACATTCATATATTAGTTGAAGAAATCAGTGACTATATTAAGACCATTCTTCAAATCAAGAAACTGAATTTCTAAAGGAACTAACCTTCCCAGGTCACCCAACTGATATATGCTGCATATACAACCTAAATACCCACTGATTGATTCCAGTTGCTTGGCTCAAATACTACAAAGAAAATGAGAGAGATGGCTTGTTTTGGGCATCTATATTATAGAATATGGACATTGATATTTTAAGTGAAGGCCTTGCTTATGTGGTATAAAAGGTATAGAAATCAGTTTACAGTTTGAGTTTTGAAATGCGTGTATTCTCACGTTATGATCACACTTGTCAAAACACGAGCATTTTCTAGAAAATTTCCTCAGGCTTCTTGCCAAGCCAATCCCAACTGCTATAAAAGATGAGCTTGCCTGTTCTCAAAGTTTTAGTCATACTTTAGGTGTGATATTTTGATTGAGGGTGATTAAAAAGATAGGCTTATTTTTCAATAGGATGGAACCCTTCCTCCAGGCTCTATTAGACATCTGTCCTCCTGATTGCCACACAAGTTTATCTGTACCATAGCCATGTACTGGGAAATGTTTACCATTGGGATATTCACGAGTGGTGAAGAAGAGAACCCTGGTTTACAGTGTTTCCTGACTTCTGTGGCATAAACACGTCTACTAAGGCTGAGGCTAAGCTGCAAATATGAACATAGTACGACAAAGAGGTGTCCACACTGGGTACCTGAGATCCAGCTGCAGTACTCCATGTGGAAATTCACTAGGAGAGTCAATCAATANAGGGTGCTATCAGTTTCACATTACTATGGCCCAATACCTGACAGAAATGAGTTAGAGGAAGGAAGGTTTACTTTGGTTCACAATTTCAGAGATATTTGAGTTCATTATGATAGGAGTTCATTAAGGAATGATGGGCAGAAGCTTGAGGCTACAGTTAATACACATGGTGCAGATCAGAGAGCAAAGGGCTCTGAAAACCAGACAGATCCTTTAAAGGTACACCTCTGGTCACCTGCTTCTGCTAGCTAGGCCTCATCTCTGAAAGGCTTCTATAGTGATTTGAATGAGAATGACTCCCATAGGCTCATATATTTAAATATTTGGTTCCCAGTTGGTAGACTGTTGAGGAGGATTAGGAGGTTGGGCCTTGTTAGAGGAGGTATGTCACCGGGAGTGAGTGGGCTTTGAGGTCTCAAAAGCCCATGCCATCTTCTATTGTGGATCAGATGTCAGTTCTCAGCTACTGCTCCAGCATCATGCCTGCCTGTCTGACACCTCATCGCCTGCCGTGATGATCATGGAGTAACCCTCTGAAACTGCTAAGCAAGGCCCCAATTAAGTGCTTTCTTCTATAAATTGTCCTGGTCATGGTGTCTCTTCACAGGAATAGAACAGNAACTAAGACAGTTGCATAGCCTTCAAAATAGTGCCACAAAATGGGATGCTCAAAACATGGGGCAGTAAGGGACATTTCAGATTCAAGCCAGAAAGGAAAACAGAAGTTCATAGGACTTTAATTTTTCCTCCAACATATTTTTCTTAATTATTCGGGAATTTCATACAGTGTAGCCCAATCACATACAAATTCTTCCCAGGTCCACCCTCCCACCTTTGTACCCACCCCCTAAAAACCACCAAGTCCAGTTTGTGTTGTCCATGTACTCATTGGACTACAGCCAAACTCCCCGTAGCCAGCCTCTTAAAGGGTGCTGAGAGCGAGAGGAGAGAGAAAAGAGCAGCCACCAGCCCAACTACTTGTGTCTTCTGCTCCTTCCTACCTATNTTGCCTATTCCATGAGCCCATGCTGCTTGGAACTTGAAATCTGTGGCTAAAGGACTATCACCACATAACTTCAAAATTAATAACCATCCTGCCTGCCCAATCTACCCAATCTCATTCATCCAGCATTTCCTTTTTGGAATTCACTCAGAAGTTTTTTCAATGACCTTCTCTCTAAATGGAGTTGGGTGGGGGGAATATGAATACTGAATTGGTCTTTACTTTTTTAAGAGACTTCTTGATTGAGTGAGCTCCCTACCCCTCAAGTAATTGAGTTTGGGTTTTGGTTAGTTGTTTTGTTTTGTTTTTTTCCATCAAAATTTTACCCCTCCCCACCCTGAGCTGGAGATGCTGACTATCCAATTGCAAAAAAAAAAAAAGTAGTAAGTATCAATTTTTTTTGAACCAGCCTTGCAACAAGAAATCAATGTTTCCTGTTATGAAACCAAAAATAATGAGAGGAAGAAACAAGACCACAGAACAAATGTAGTATACTGGAGAAAATTGGATCTCTTAAATTTCCATTTAAAAGGTTCTGAGAATCTTAAAAAATCATAGGATTTTTACTTGCCAAGTTTACTCCTTCCATCTGGGTATCAAAGCTCTTCAAAGTTGGCCATTTTCTTGCCTACCCATTGTCATAAACTGGCAATTCTCACTGCTTACATGGAAGCCAAGAGTCTTCCCTATGGTCANATCTGCCCTCTCCTTTATCTAAAAGTTCTCATTATCTGAAATAACTTTCCCTTTGCCATCTTCCCCTCTGAGCCATTCAGGACTTTCACTGATTGAGTTCCTCTTAGGTACCCATGCTGTTCTCAGGGTTTAATGAATGGAATTGTTTAATCCTTAGGACAAGAGCTCCCTTTGGAGGATGATATCACTCCAACTCAGAAAAGGTAAATAATCAAGCAGTAGCTATAGTACTAGTGGATTTGGTACTCAACACTTTTTAAAGCTCAAGTTTAGATGCTTTCACTTCTGTAGGACGGTCCAATTAAAATCTCAAGAACTCACTGGGCTGTTACCCTTATGTTGATCAATATTTTATAGACTGAGCTGTTACATAACCGTTGCCTGCCCTGTGCAATTCCACATGCCACCTTGTATTTCCTAAATGGTTTCTAGTTCAGACCTGTAGCAAAGCAGAGAAGAGAACTGTTCCCTGGATTTCTTCAGCTTAGTCTCAAAACCTTGGCCATTAACTCTCAGTATGAGTTTAAGCAATTCAAGTTACTTCAGAATATTTGAAATACTAATAACCACCTCGGGCACCTATCATGCATAGTTAATAAAATGATACAGTGAAGTACCAAGTCCCACACTAAGCACATAGTGTGTCCTAAAGAAATTCAATGAAGGGCTAGGAGTTCTGCTCAATGGTAAGCACTTGCCTACTGTGTGCAAGATATTAGGTTTTAATCCTAGCACCGTAAGCACACACAAGGTAAAATAAGTTCTAATTGTTTTTATTCAAGTCAAAGCTTTGACTTATTTGATTGATAAAGTAATTGCCCCCCAGACACCTTCTTCATCCATGCCTCACCACAGTCTTTCTCTGTGTGCACTCGGGGTTTGACTACATGACTTGTTATGGTCTATAGAATATTAGAAAACAGGATCAAGGTAGAGACTTGAAGTCATTTGCAAGCTAGTATTGCTTTCTTAGAATTCTACTTCTCTGTGGGTTAGGTTGATGGGGACATGTGACCCAACAAATGCCCAATACCAAGAGTTAACCATGTGCCTGAGGTTAATTCCCTCATCCAGCTCCAAATATAGCAGCCATCTAAGTGATATTTGGCAAGAACTAAAGGCTACTTGACTCAGGACAGCCAAAGATGGTAAGGCACAGGATTATGAGCAAATAAAACAGTTCTTATTCCAAGCCACCACACTTTGGGCTGGTACATTAGGCAAGCATGTATAGTTGTCCTTTCACCTTCCACTATTAATTACATGGGCTCATCTTAGTATACGTGCATGCTTTCCAGTAAATGGGAAACGTGTAGGAGTGATGGGGAGACCTTAGAAGGTAGGAAGAAGGCTTCTCACTCCCAGAGCATCTCAGCATGTCTAGATACAGAGAAAGTCCAGTCACAGAAGTTGAACTAAATTTTCCTTTAAGGAAAAACAAAGTGTTGTCACATGAACAGCTAAAGTACTTAAGCATCTTCTCAGACTGTGTGCACTCTCCCACCATGGCATTTTTCTGACTTGGAAATACAGGGTGTAAACTTTGTAGGGAGAGGCACATTCCATCTCCAATGCTGGAAGAGGCTGACCCTCTCTCTTTTTAGAAGAAAATAGAAATGGAGATAAGCCAGCGACAGATGTAGACTCTCAAACTTATCGCCACTNTGCTAGGCTCCAGCTCAAGTCTCTCTACATGCGCACTGAGCATAGTGACAGTGCGTNGTTCTACATCTGGAAAAGCCACTTTGAAATTTCACTGCACAAGCAAACTTGTGGCTTCCTTTTGGCTTTTAAAGACAAAAGACCCACTTTTGTGAAAACTACAGTGAAGGGCTTTGGAGGTCTTGTTGGGACTGTGGCAACACTTCTTGTTGTATACCCAAAGGACACCTGAAGTGCATTGTCACCTCCTGAGGAACACATCAGGGGAAGCACCTTGCTACAGAATGATCAGGGCACCCTGAGATTATATTTGCCGTCTTTCTGCCTGGCAAAGTACACAGCTCCAGTGTGGATGAAAGGACATTAATCTGTTTTCCATTAATGCTAATAAATGATTCAGCCTTCCACGTGGAGTGAAAAATAAATAGTGAAAGCATACTTCATGCGTCCTGGAAGAGTTTCCTCTAAAAGCACCTCTCAGCGTCTGCAACTTTCCTTTCCTGCCCTCTTCTCTGCATCTAAGGGAAGGTGGATTT
>LZPO01088579.1:0-11319 GCA_001675575.1 Neotoma lepida | reverse complement strand
TCTATTAGTGGCTGGCAGCCCCGTTTTTCCTCTGACCCTCAGATAAATTTTATTAGGAAAGACAAATAAAATATCACCACATAGAAACAAAGAGAACAATACAAAGAATCAATGAAACGAAGAGTTGGTTCTTTGAAAAAATCAACAAGATAGACAAACCCCTCTCCNAATTAACCAAAAGGCAGAGAGAGAGCATCCAAATCAACAAAATCAGAAATGAAAAGGGAGACATAACAACAGACAATGAGGAAATCCAGAGACTCATCTTAAAAATATTCAACAAGCAAAAAAGCACAGTTTAGTGCTCTGCCTGGGAGTAAATATGACTTGAACACTAATGAACAATAAGATAAAGCTAACTATCAACCAGTTGATTGCTTGTGTTTTGGAATCAAGGCTAGCTAAAAGATATAGTTCATGAACTGCATCCCTGAGATGTTTCCATTTCCAAGAGGATCCTTCCCAATAGGAATAAAATATACTACAACTAATATAAAGCTTCCTCATCCTCAGAGCTTCTCACTATGAGACGAGTGGGGTTGGGTCCACCGTAGTAGGATGCCATGTTGGTTTAAGTGCTCTCACTGTCAAGGTCATCAGTTATTCCATATGTAAAAGCATAATGCTAACATCCTTCTTGTTAATGTTACTGTTTAGAGAATTCATTTGGGTTTGCTGGATACATTCTATACATATGGATAAAAAACTAGTATTTCAGTTATCTAACTTATATAAAATAATTGGTATTTATATAATAAAGTAACCAGCTTTGAAACAAAAAATGAAGTGTTTCCTCACATCTGCCTATCAATCAGAAATGTCTGTCATTGATTACATATATATATATATATATATATATATCATCTTGACATGACCAACAACTAGTGTTTGTTAACAGGATATAAGATGGTATTGATGAATAGCATGAATAGCAATATAAACTATCTCACCATTATCTCTTGCATTTTTATGTGCATGAAAAAAATAGCAAAATTCACTTCTTAGCATTGTGTCTGGAGTACTGGTCCTCCAATGGGTATGGATGAGTATGTGCTTATTTTTGTGAGAATGACTTACCTGTCTTTCAAGACTAGCATTTGTTATTACCGGCCAATGTCAACGTCACAAGTATTAAATATTTTTATGTTTACTTCTCCCTTTATTCTTAATGATATTCTCCAAATTGTAAAATAATTACTCGACACTTCCTCTATTTTTCCATACAGTGTCATTTGTATTTGTTATTTAACTATTTTGGGCAGGGTTAACTATCTTACGCTGTCTGTTATGCCTTCCGTAGCAGGCACAACAAACCTCAAGAGTAGTAATGAGAATTCATGTCTCAAAATGCCTGTCTTGTGTGTTCTTCCTGACTGTATCTGCAAGTTACTAACCATCTGGATTAAAAACAAACTATTAAACTGAAATTATTTAGAAGTATGGAAACCTGTTTTACCATTGTTTATTAGTATCATATATTTGTGTTTAAATTGTGTGTTTATTGGTTAGCAAATCCCAGTGTTAGCAAATATCAAGTCAGTTAGTTGTTCACATTAATGAAGGAAAACTGTAGAATGTTTACAGTTGCTGTCCTTCTTCTGGTTTTTAAGTTCTCTAGCTGGCTCAGCACAGCACAGTCCTTAATCCTGCACTATTTTTAATTTTGATATTTTGGGAGATTTCATATATTTACTTACATTGTATGGTAGTGATGGATAAGTAGACATATAGATGAGTAGAGTAGAACAGAGAACTGAGAAATAGGCAAATGTAAATATGCTCAATAGATTAGTAAGTGTGCAAAAGGTATTTACTGAAGGAAAGGTAATATTTCCATTTAATGGTGCTAGAGCAATCAAACATCATGGTCATAAACACACACATGCACATATACATATGCAAATACAAATACACAAACATATAAGACACATGCACACTCACATCTATACACACACACACACACACACACACACACACGAATGTAGGCCTAGTTCTCATATGTTATAAAAGAATTAAGTCAAGATAGAACTGAATATGAAACTAAAAAGAGCTTAGAAAAGCATAGGCAAAATCTTGGGATCCAAAGCTAGGATCCTAAGAATTATTAAGAATTACTAAATTTAACACCAAAAACATCTAAAAAATATGATTGCTAAATTGGACTTTATCATAATTTGTAACTGTGAGAGGTAACTTTATTTGTCAATTTGATGCAACCTAGACTTACCTGGGGAGAGTATCAGCCAGGGATTGTTTACATTGGGTTGGACTGTAGGGCATGTCTGTAGAGGATTTTCTTAATTAAATTAGTTGATTTAGGATGACAAAGCCTCCAGCTGTGGCAGCACCATTTCCTAGGCAGGGGGTCCTGAACTGTGCAAGAGTGGAAGCATCGAGCTGAGCACAAAGAAGTAAGTGATATCTGTGCTCTTGACCCTGGATGCAGTGTGGCCAGCTGCCTCAAGTTCTTGCTGGGACTTCCCCCTCAATGATGGACTGTAACCCAGAACTGTACTCAATGATGGACTGTAACCCAAAACTGTATGCTAAATAAACCCTTTCTTCCCTAAGCTTCTTTTTGTTGGGACATTTTATCACAGCTACAGAAGTGAGCATTAGACCAAAATAACTTTTGCTCTTTTAATGATATTGTGAATATGGAACTACAGGCTGGTTAATGTATATGTGTATATGCATTTATGCATTTAGACTATTTTCTAGAATATATAAAGAATTCTCAAAACTCAACCATAAACAAAGACATGATTAAGAACTAGCCAGATATTTTCTAAAGAGGATATGCAGATGCAGCTGAACACAGGAAAAAATGTTAAGTATCATTAGCCATTCAGGAATGTGAATTAAAATCACACTGAACTATCACTCTAAATCTATGATGACAGCTCAGTTACAGAGGACCAAAGGGGATGGCCAGAGAATGGATAACTGCTGCTCACACATTGCTGGTGGGAATTTTTGTTTGTTTGTTTCATAAAGTAGGAATTGGAACCTTTGAGATGGTTTAGTCAGCCCTGTGCTTGCCTGGAAGAGTGAAGATGGGAGATTCATCCACATCACCTATGTCAAAAGCCACGCATGGTGGTACATCTCCAGAAGTCCAGCAGTTAAGAAATTAAGGGAGAGGATGGTGATTCCAAGGCCAGCCTGGGATACACAGGAACACCCCATCTTAAAAACAAAACAAAACAGCACAGAAAAATCTATAATTCCTACCCTGTCCAGAAACTGTGAACATAATCACTTATCCTATAGAAATGAAAACTGTCACACAAAATTCAGTACATGGACGTTTTATGGTTTTTCAGTGGCTCATTACCGGAAACACCTCAGTCCTTTGAAGAGTGAATTAGTAAACAATGATGACTCTTTTCTGTCACAGATACCCTTCTGCAATTGAAAATAATAGACTATTGATATATACACAATATATCAATATATCTAGTTGCATCTCCAGAGAATTATGCCAAGTTAAAAGAAAATCCAAAAGTTATACACTGTATAATTGTATTTACATAATATTCCCATGCGTGCATGCATGTGTGTGTGTGTGTGTGTGTGTGTGTGTGTGGTGTTTACACTAATGTGTCTGTGTCTACGTGTATGTGCAGGAGCCAGAGAAGGGGTCAGGGTGTCCTGTTTTGTTACTGTCTTATTCCCTTGAGACATGGCCTGTCATTAAACCTGGAGCCAGCAAGCCCCAGTGATCTCACTTTTGTCCCTTGCACAGTGCTGTGCTNGGGTTCCAGGCATACATGACCATGACCATGCTTGGTCTTTTATGAGGCTTCTGTGGATTTAAACTCATGTCCACATGATTTCCCAGCAAGTACTCTTAGCCACTGAGCCATCTCTCCAGACCATAAGTAATATTCATAAAATGAAAAGGAGTATAGAAGAGCAGATTAGCAATGATGTAAACTAAGATGGTAGAATGAAGTTAGTGTCACTACAGAAAGGCAGCATGAGGCCCCCTGTTCTGAGGGAGAGATTCTATTTGCTCCTTGCATTGGTGTCAAGATCCTGGGCTGTGACATCATAGTTGTGCAAGGTGTTTCCAGCATGGGAAATGGAGTGGGCAGATTTTTCTGTATTATGTCTTCCAACTTCATTTAAAACTTCAATATTTCAACATTAAAATCTCCACAAAACTTCAAAGTCTCCTGGACTGCCAAGCCCATCATGATGACTGAATGTGAGTGTCCTTTGAGGTGGTCACTTTCCCACGCCCAGTTGTCTCAAGTCTGCCTTTGCTTTGGCACAGAAGTCAAAATGAGATATTAGTGGTGTGTTCCTCAGAAGCTTGCCCCTGCTTGCGGTTACAGAGGAGAGAGAATTCTTTAAGATCTTATGCACATGAGACATCAAGAGCAGTGGAGGAGGACGGAAATCACAAAACTTGAAGAAAAGTTTGAGACTGAAAACTTAGGATCGTAAATTTCTTCTCGGCTTTGTAGGGAGGAAGCTCCAATGGACAGCATCATGCAAATATAGATGTCTAGTGGAGTAAAACAAAGCAAGATGTATACTGTCCTCTTCTGTCACTACTTCCCCAGACTGTGACTCTGACCAGGAGGAATCCTGAATGCTGATGTCTCAGGATCTGACTCAGCAGTGATAACCATACTAGTGGCCTGTTGAGTTCTGGCTCACCCCTTTGTAGGTGACAGGTCACAGCCCTGTGACTCTGTGCTCATTTCCAGCCTCCAGGAGCTGAGCTCAGCAACAGCCAGGGCCACCTTCACCCATCAGATAATAAAACTCATGCTGCTTGAAATAAAATAATCAAGGAGCAGATGGCAAAAGGACAGGCCGTAGTGTGTTTAATCTGTCCGTGTTTGTGAGGAAGCAATTGTCTTTTGGGCCCCTGAAAACAGGGTAAGGCAAACATTGCCACTGCTATTTCCACAGCACATATGACACTGTTTACACAGGTGATGTGGAGTTTGTCTCACTGAACCCCTGTCTTGCTGAATTCTCTTTCTTGTAGCAGGGAAAGTAAGCTGGCCTATGTCTCCTGCAAGGCACTTAATAAAGGGAGCAAGTTGGAGTAGCCTGCTCAGTAAACCACTCAACAAACTGTTAAGAGGAGCATTGGACACAGTGAGCCTCCCAAGACCTGGGGTGGTCATCCCATACTAAAAGAGCTGTCAGAACAAACGGGCAGTTAGACAGTCCAGTGTCAGTGCTTAGATGGCCACCACTATGAAAACACACTGTAGTGAGAGCATCATGAAGATTTTATTCCAAGTTGGTTGCCAAACTGCAGGAAGAATACACACAAAAAAAATGACTTCGCCTCCTCTGAAACGGTATTTTGCCACTGAAAACTGAGAGGTTAGCTGGAGTCTTTTGCCTGGAATTTATTCTTATTCCAGTTCTGATGGCAGTTGGGTAGATTTTAATGATGTGTCAATTATGCCCCATTGCTGACTGCCAGAATGGAAATATAGAGGAGAAATCTATGCCTGAGAATGAAGTAGAGCTGGGCAGTCGGAATAGGAAGTGTGAGAACTGGGATGCTAGAAAAAAACCGAAAACAGCTCACTCTAGCATCTGTTTCATTATTTGTGATTGTGGGAAGAGGAAGCACGCAGTCTACACATCCTGAAAAAGAGTGCACTCAAGAGAAGGAGCTTGCGAATGACCTAGAAGAAAACGACACCAAGTCCAACTCCTTTCCTGGATCCTGTAACCTTGGAGGCATGAGTTCCAAAGAAGGGCAGATGCCATGGCGGAGGCATGAGGAAATGAAAGCCGTTCTTTTGGGTACATAGCTGGGCTCCAACAATGAACAAAGACCATCGTGAAGCAATGGGTTTCCCTTACTCTTTAGACATCTTTTCTTGAGCACACTGAGTCATGACCCAGTGCAGCAAACCACCTTGTTTCTCTGCTTCTGAGTGTTTGTCCTAAGGAGACTGAGCACACACACAACTCTCTCATGTTCTAATTTGTACAGGCCTCATTTGATCATCTGCTTTCATTCTATGCCTTCATCACAGAACTTACTATCAAGCAGGGGACTAGATCTCTGCCAACCGGCCTGAAAGACAAAGACCCTTCCTCCATGATTTTTTCAAAAACCATGGGATTGTGTTTAGATGCCCTTGCTTGAGAGTGAATGATCTCCAGAGGTCCCGGACTTCTGCTGACTGCAGCAGAAGACTGTGTTCAATGAATCACTGGTATTGCTTATGCAACTTGAATTGTTTCAGAGAATAAAGTGTTAGGCTTTTCAAAATAGGTTTATAGCAAACCATATTACAGTATGATCATTAAAAGTGAACTCACCACACAATCTAACAAAAGTNTAGCTTGGAACGTATCACTCCTCTTGTTCTCACTAAGCTGGAGGGGGTGAGTGGAGGCATCTGGGTAGCACGGGAAAAGATGGAGTAGAAGCTTAGAAGGATTCTGGCCAGCTTCACCAGTTTGCTACCATGAGGAGAGTCCAAGGATATTGGACTCTTACTGAAACCAGGAATGTTCTTGTCGTCCAGGGGGAGTTGGCTGCCTTTTCCAGGGCTTCCTGGACCCCGCTATCTCCCAGAGTTTCATTCTGTGAGGCACTGCTCTTGCTCATACCTGTTTGATTGGAGCCTATCACTTCACTGAAAATAAGAATCCTAACTGATAGTAGCATTTTCCCCTCTATAAATGTCTTTGAGCCTCACAATGTCTCTCTGAGATGAAGTAGATGACATGCCTGATTTTGAAAGGAGAAAAGGCACACAGGAGTTCTGGCACATTTTTCCATCTCAGATGGCTAAGGAGGTGATCATCAAAACTGAGCCCTCCAACCCTGTCACAAGAGCTGTATTCTTCTAGGCAGGCTCCTGCCCAGTGTGCAGTGCTGATAGTACCACCAACAAATGGATTGTGTGCTTCATTGTAGCCNGTCACACAGCCTCCGATTTTAAAGGGACTTACACTCACACTTTTCCTGTGCTAAATTCTGGGATTGCACACAGTTCTGATACCCAGCATGGTTTCAGGCCTGCTGTCCTCTGTTACTCAGACATGTCATAGTGCTGTCACCACATCAGGAAGTGGAAAATAAAAGGCACCAGAACTCAGCGATCACCACCCTTCAGGCTGTTGAGAATATCTGCTTTAATACTCAGAACAGCTCTATTACACAGGCTTTATTCTTTCTCTGCATGGGTAAAGAATTTCAAGTTTAGAGGTTATGAGGTGGCTTGTCCAAGATGGACTAGCTATTATGGAGTGGAACCAAAACTCAAATATAGAGCTTGACTCCAAAGCCCATTTAATGAAAGCAGCTGGATTGGTGAATCCTAGTGCTTGGGAAATAAAGTATTTGGTTCACAGAGAGAACAAAGATAAATTGACAGACTCTGGACTCTAGAGAAAGAGAAAGCCCATGAGAATGGCTGGCAACTCTGGGTGCCAACTCTTAGCACTGCCCTATGCACAGGATTCTAGGGCTGTGGAAATAGAGTGTACTCTACACAAATTGTTCAGATTCGTTTGTGCCCACTCTGAGATTTCCGCCTACATATGTGTGGAAATCCTCAGAATGAGTGTCCTCAGAAGGAAACAAAATGCTTCAAAAGGAAAGAGAAAAGAAGAAAACGAAAAAGCAATGCAGGAAAGACTGTTTGTATGTATGTCATTTCAAAATAGGTATTTATTACAAAATTATAAATATTGAAAATAAAAAAAACTTTAAACGCATTGAAAATACAGATGAATAAAAACCACTGTAAAAATTCATTCCAAAAACACCTTCCCAAACCTGGCATTATAAACATTTTGCTATTTGTGCTTCCTTATTAAATACAGAGACTCATTTTGTTTTCGTTGTTGCAGAAAACAGTATAAAAATGGTTTGTAACCAGTTATTTTTTTCCTAACAATACGTTGTACTTATCTATGTTAATAAACGATTGCACTTCTCTATTAGCACAGAGAATTAATCTCTACAGATAGGTGCCAGAAGTTTTGTTTTTTATCTGTTGTTTCCTCTTCACCCTCCCCAACCCCCAAATCCAGACCCATCCATGAGCAAAGGCGTGCGTGATGAGCTGAAGTATTTAGTAAGCTAATGTGCAGTGTCCACAGCAGGGGGCCTGCACAGCTTGGCTGATGAGAAATGAACTGCCTGAAGCAATCTTTTAATGGCAACTAATTTCCCATATTTGATTCTCAGCTTAGCCAGTTAATATGTAGTTCAAGCGTGACAAAGCATTCATGACACCTTTTGATAGTTTTCTGTCTGAGAAGCCAAATAAAGTGTTCAGGGATCTGGTGACCCTCTGAGATCTTGCTTTGGTGACTTCAGACCCAACTTTGCTTGGCTGGGGTCAGTGATCTCATAGAAATAAAGTTTAAGGATAAATGGAGCTCTGTCTCATTTTAATTCCCTTTTTGGATATGTTAGTGATGAAAATTATTCAGCAATGAAATTTATAAATGTCAATGACTCTTTAGAGAAATTGTGTATCTTACCCTTAATATTTTCATTTTCTTTCTGTTTCCTTCCAAAGGTTTTGTATCCATTGGTCTTTTAAATTCTTAATACATTTAAGGTATCTAATGTGTATTAAGCTCCTCCATCTTTGCCTTAAACAAATCCTATTACTCTGTGATTCTATCCTATTACACAGTGATTACCGAACAGAGCTCAACTTAATTGGATATGATCATGTCCTGGTATGAAGAATTATCTGGGAAAGTTGCTATTTTTCACTGCTGCCAGCAACTCTATTTTATATGTATTTTTAAAAATATCTACAGATATTTTATGTTGTTTTAATCATCATTGTAAAGTGTCTCCAAGTTTTTTATAGTTGTAATGGATTCAGCAGAGAATATTTTCAAAGACCACTGGATTGCAAGTTGCATAGGCAGGGAGACAGGCAAAGAGTGACTTAGTACTTACTAGTGCCTTGGTCTCCTCTGTAAGTTTATGCACAAAGCATTAGGGTGTGTGTGTGTGTGTGTGTGTGTGTGTGTGTGTGTGTGTCTACACTTGTACACACAAGTTAAAGATTTTTGTGTTGGATAGAAAAAACACCTCTTTCTACATATACTCTTGTTTTACATTCTGGTTTCTAGGAAACAGAATTGTGAATATGTTTACATTGTACTAGATTGCCATTTTTTTTCCAATTCTGAGACAATCTCACCATTTGTGTCAGTAAAAAACCTCAGAACAGTTTTCAAAAGCCTGGTCTGCTATAGGAAGCATTTAAGACTCAAAAGAAAAAAAAATCAATCGACTATTGGATGCACTACTAGCCCCCAAATCAAGTAACACAGGAATGTGTTTGTAAATGGGGGATAGACTTGAACAGCTTATTTCCAAGCATTATCCTCCACACAAACCTAGACTTGAGTGGTTCACTCCAGCTCTGTAGAAAAAACTAAGATCAGTGTTTACTTCGAGAAAAATCAGGTCAGATGTGCCTCTGCCTTCATTTTCTCTGGAATGGTCCATGAAGCAGTCTCCCCAGTCTCAGACTCACTATTGTTGACTCTTTTGAAGAGTTAGTTGTCAGCATGAAAACTTTTGCTCTCCCTTAAGAAATTAAAAGATTTTTCTAGAATATCTCCAGTTCTAAGAGCTGTTAAGTAACACTCACACAGTAACTGTGCTTAGAGCTTTGGAGTCCAGCATGTCGCTCTGAACCTCAGCCCTGTTCACATTCTTCTTACAAACTTAGGTAAGCAAGGTGGCCTTTTGAAATCTATTTCTTTAACCAGTAAAAGTGAGAGAATAATAACAACCATCACATAAAACCGTCATGATGAATGAATCCACAAAGCACTGTATTAGATCAGTGTTTGAGACATAATCCGTTAGTCTTGACTTCTCTAGTTTCTATATTATTTACTTATTGTATTGTTCTATGATTTGATTCATACTTTCAAAGTTCAGTCAAATTAGGCATAATTTTAGGACAGTATTTTAAATTTAGCTAGGTTATTCTGGTGTACTAATATTTCTTTTCAATTAGATGGCAGTTTTACATAATTGCCACCAGAAATCAGACTGCAGGCATTACAAACCCTAGAATAGTTTTTCCATTTATAAATGTCAATGCTTCTTTGTTGTTTTGGTTTTGTTTTCCATTTGATTCTAATAATAGTAAATTAATTCACTCTTGAATCTGAGTGCTTTTGTGACTTACTAATGATGGCAAGGAACAGGTAAGATAATGATTTAAAAANTGTCAAAGATTGCCGTAGCAAAGGGAGACTGGCATTAAATATTTTTAAAGGGTAAGAATATATAATTGTGAGCAGCAGATGACATTCATAGTCTATGAAGTTGAAATATTACTTCATAAACTGTCCTGGGTTTTCCCCATTATACTGGCTAATAACACATGCAACTACATGTAAGTTATATAACCAACATGAGTATACAACAACATAGGGATGGATATAGAAACTGGTATGTATATACAAGAGAATTTTTTTTCAGCCCTGAAGATGAATGAAATTGTTGTATATAGAAAAATGTGTGTAACTGATGATAATCATATTAAGTAAATTAAGCCAATATCAAACAAATCTACTGCATATTCTACCATTGTAATTCTTAGGTTTCTATATAGATATGCAAAATTATGACTACATAAGTCATGAAAGTAGAAATGGAACTATCTAGGGAAAGAAATAAAATCAACAGAAGGGTTAGAGGGGGGGAAGGCATGATGGTATGGGGGGATGTGCTCACCGTGTAACGTATGTGTCACAGTTACTGTTCTATTCCTATGAAGAGACACCATGACCAAGGCAAAGTATAAAAGAAGGCATCTACTTGGAGACTTGCTTATAGTTTCAGATGGTGAGATTATCATGGCAGGAAGCATAGCAGGAGTTGGGCAAGCATGGTGCTTGAGAAGCAGTTGAGAACTTACATGTAATATACAAGTAGCAGGCAGAACAGAGAACGGGGGAGAGAGAGAGAGAGAGAAGGAGAGAGAGAAAGAGATAGAGAGAGAGAGATACTGGGCCTGATGTGGGTTTTTAAACCTCAAAGCTCATTCCCAAGACACATTTCCTCCAACAAGACCACACCTCCTAATGACTCCTAAATGCTCTACCAATTGTGAACCAAACTTTCAAATATATAAGCCTATGGGGTCCATTCTTGTTNAAACCTCTACAATATGCTTGTATGAAAATGTCCTTATTTAACACATACACTATGCCAAATATAATTATATACACAATGAAAAAATGTAACTAAAATTAATTAAATTATGAAATATTGTTCCTGAATTCCCATTAGCTATACTTGAAATGCTCAGTAACCACATATGT
>LZPO01088578.1:8562-19723 GCA_001675575.1 Neotoma lepida | reverse complement strand
TATTTTCCAAAGAAAATTTGGATAATGAATCATTCCCCTTTTCCTACTTCTAAACCAAGAACTCATAAAAATGTACAGTGGTTATCATTTTTGCAACATTCTTTTTTAAATATTTACAACTTGGTAAAAATTACCTTGCTGTTCGAAGTCCAATGTAATGATTTTTCTGCAGGTAAATTGTGCTGCCTCAGACCACAAAATTCTAAGCTGCCTGTGTGCACATACCAGCTGATTTCAGCCCTGGGCCCCATTCCATCTCTCATCAGTCCTTCCCATAGACAATTGAGTTCTACGATTTTCACAGTTTTGTGCTTTTNGTTTGTGTTTTTGCAGCCTACAAAGGCTCCCAGAATTACTCCTTTGACACTCCTGACTAGAAGAGCCTGGTGTCTCATGTTTGAGCCAGAGAAGTGTCATTCAGAGAAGCAGAGTGTCANCTGTGGGCTCCATGTTAATGGATCATAGGCTTGTGGTTTCTTAAAAAATACAATAAAATCTCCACATTTGAGGCTGAGGCTTCTCTGAAAATTCTTGCAGTGACACCAATATTGTGTGATGAAGCTTTGGAGACAGCATTGACTGGATTCTGGAATCCTGAGATCAGGACTCATAAAGTGAATTGAACAACTCCACACAATCCCGAACACAAAGGATCCACTGCCATGTTATCCTNTGTCACTGTCCAGATCAGCCTACATGGCTGGTGGTGAAATGGGATGAACAAAGTGAAACTTTTAAAGAAGTGGGTTGAACCTAAAACACATCAGAACGAACATCTACAGTGTCTAATTCCCTCGAATGTCACTATTGATCAAGACTATGCACAACATGTTTTTGAGATTCTAACACTCGGTAGCACAAGACAATCTATACACCCTTACAGACATAAGTAAATTATTGAAATGAAACTGTACAGACAGGATTTCCTATGAAGAAGTAAAGAAGTCCCAGTAGTATGGAGATTCCCTGGAAATCCTCTCATCTTGAGTACATCCTGTGATTATATCTATAGAAATAATTGAAAGAAACTAAGAGAGCAGTCTCATTTNTCTTCTCAAGAACAACTTCTTTTCAATACTTGTCTTTGATGTGGGTCATAAGATAACACATAGATCAGGGNAAAGAGAAGAGAGACATAGTCCTTTCTTGGGTAGAAGTCTTTCTTTCCTCCTTCCATTTATTGGGACCCTTCATTTTGGATAGTTCATTTGTGCAGGAAAAGTTGCATTAACCCAGCATCTCTAATCACCAAGGAANTGGAAATTCAATCCTTAATGATAAATTATTCTCCTGGGCTTTTCCCTTTGGAAAGAGGTTGACTGAATTTTTCTAATGTAAGCTGATTTTCCTGGTTTGTTTGTTTTCTAAACTCATGGATGGTTTGTGTCCAGCCTTCCTGACCACAAGGCCTTTGTCTTTTAGGGTTGGAATTTATNATATGCAGCATCTTTGTGTCCCATGTCTTGAAAATCAGCAGATATTTAGAGAATCTTAATTAAATGTGTTTCTAACAGATACATGAAACAAAAATGTATGATTGTTGCCCTCCTCCCCCTCCAGGGATCCTACAACTGTCCAATAGGCCTGGGAGCCCAGTCAATACCCCTGCTCCTTCTCAGCACCCTTACCAATGNAGAATCNTGAAATCCCCATCCACTGTCCAACCATATTTTGTATTTCTTCTCCTGGTCCCTCTTTATTCACCACTCCCCAAATCACACCTACAGACTATCAATGGTGCTCCACTTGTCCCACTAAATCAGGACACCATCTAATGGATGACCTTTTTACCTTTATCTCCCAGCACATCTCCCCTAAGGAATCTCCTGAAGCCCTACCTGCCACTGCCTCAATATTCCATGNCCCTTCTCTTGGGTCCTCTCTGTTAAGAATCCCTATAGTTATATTTTCACCATCCAGGAACCATTCTGTTTTACCATGTAACTAAAAAATCCAAATAGTAAATTTACACCTCTTACTGGCCCCTGTCCACATCTCCAAACCCACCTATAAGCCCATCTATTACCATGNACTGCTTCTACTAGTTCATCTGCATTCCAAATGCCCAATGGCCTGCCTCTACCTCATGGATGCTCCTAGGTGCCTAAGAAAACCCATGTAGTAAACCTTGTTAATGCTTACTGTTCCTTGGGCACCTCCACAAGCACCATTTACCATATTAGTTATGAGTGTCTTCTCCTAGACTCTTTCTCTCTTTCTCTCATTCTCTATCTCTGTCTCTGTCTGTCTCATTCTCTCTCTCTCTCTCTCTTTCTCTCTCTCTTTCTCCTCTGTCTCTCTCTCCATGTTAGTTTTATTATTTTGATACTTCAGTATAGCACTTGAGATAAAGTATGGTAAAAATTTTGATCACCATTCTCATTTCTGAGGGTCACCTTGCCTACCCATTTTTAACATATTTAGTAGAGTCTTCCTTAAGCGTTTTCAATGGTGATTTTTTTACTTTAAACCAGCCATTCAGTAGATATTATTTTTCCTTCATTTTAAAGAACTGTAAACTCTACACGTATACATGTAAATAAGATGGTATTTCTACCCTATTTCCCCTTGAACTGAAACCATATCTTCTCCCACAAAAGCCTCCCAATCTTCATGACATTCNTAGGGCTAGTTAATGCTGGTCATATGTGGATGTGTGTGGAGCCAAACAATGCAGCATNGGAAACCTACCAATGATCAAAGNCTCAAAATAGAAGGATTCTTCCTCTCCAATAACTATCTATATCCAACAGCTCCTCAGCAAGGGGTAAGGCCTGGAAANAATCTACACTAGTGTTTTGTTCGTGGTACAGCTTATATGGNAAACAACAGCCATGGTGAATTCATGAATGTGANAACCATGTCCTGTCCTGTAGAATTTCATANCACTCTTCATCATNTTCNACCTCTTTCATTCTTTCTGCTTCCTCTACTTCAGTGTTCTTTGAGACTNGGAAGAANATGAACNGGATTGGAAATCAGTGTGCTAAACAATACAACAAAGATTGGAAAGGACAAACACTGCCTGCTACTGTGATATACAAAACCGAGTTTGTGTGTCTTANGTGTTCTGGCTGCTGTTTTGTAGGTTTTGGAACTAGAATNAGAACCCTAGGAAGGGAAGACATCTTAAGTGNGGGGCACGGGNAACTTGCCCAGNGTAGTACTGGACTGTGAAAGCAAAAATGGGGTGTGGTGAGAGAAAAAGAATGAGTAGGAAGGAAACAAGTACTTGTTAAATAAGAACAATGGCATGCCAAAAATAAATTAAAAGCCCCAGGTATGCTAATTATATTNATTGGAGGGATGAAAACTAGCGTAATACAACATAAAGACAATCATGGGTTGCCTGGTGTAAAGATGGAAGAAGATAATGGAAATTGGGAGTTTAAGGAATCAAAGAGAGAATTTCAGGGTATAAAACAATTGAGTTTGCTGCAGATAGGAATGTCATCATAACANATGCAAAGCAATAGACAGGCAGTGACANGGGATGTCTCCCNTGCAATCCTCTTATGTCTTGATGACAGCATTGTCTCATAAATATGTAAAATTCATAAAATTGCAAAGTGTTCCTGTCACAAGCAAGGAGTTCTGCTAACCTCGCAGGCAGGTGTGACCCTGTCCTGGATTCACATAAGAGAAAAGCCATGTCCAGCTCAGAATGTGGGAAAGACTGAGCTCCTACATAGAAACACACCTGTGTTGTGGTGCTTTTAATTTCATGAAGAAGACATGACTGTGTACAAACACAGCATACTCTGAGCACCTGCACAAAACAACTAAATGAAGTAAGGAAAGGTTCCATACAGAACTACAATACTGTGGCTATTTCTATATCTGTCATCAGTGTTTTGATGTCTTATATCTGCTCTGAGCACTGCCTTTCTCCCCGGGTACAAGTCCAGTGCTTACTATAGCAGGACAATAAGCAAATAAGGTTTCTCTGTGCCCATGAAAACCAGCCCTGCCCTGACCCTGCAGCTCTGGCAGAGGAGCCCAGCCCTGGATTTCCAAGTCCCCACATCGAGTAATTAACACTGAACACAGACCACTCACCATGGACTTGAGCCTCTGCTGGATTCTCCTTGTCTTTATTTTAAAAGGTAATTAATAGACAGAAGTTGCCGAGTGTTGTGTGGACATAGGAAAGAGAAAATTTGGCTTCTCTGAGAGTTTTCTAACCAGAATTCTTTGTGTTTGCAGGTGTCCAGTGTGAAGTGCAGCTGGTGGAGTCTGGGGGAGGCTTAGTGCAGCCTGGAAAGTCCCTGAAACTCTCCTGTGCAGCCTCTGGATTCACTTCAGTAGCTATTACATGAGCTGGGTCCGCCAGGCTCCAGGGAAGGGACTGGAGTGGGTCTCATCCATTAGCAATGGTGGTGGTAGCACCTACTATGCCAACTCCGTGAAGGGCCGATTTACCATCTCCAGAGACAATGCCAAGAACAACCTGTACCTGGAAATGAGCAATCTGAAGCCTGAGGACACAGCCATGTATTACTGTGCAAGAGGCACAGTGATAAAAATTTACTGTGGGCTCAGACACAAACCTCCCTGTAGGGTGCTCAGGACCAGCAGGGGGCGCTGAGAGCACAGAGAAATCTGGGTCATGGAAGAGCTTGTCAGAGAGGAATAAAAGGCCTGACCTCTGTTTCTGGGCTGCTTTCCATATCACACTCAGGGATTCTCTCTACAGACATACTGTGCAGTAATCCTTAAAGTTTCCAAATGTTTATTCAAGTTTATGTTTTCCTTTGTTATTGTTGTGATTTTTATTATAATGTTTCTCTCTCTTTCTCCCCTCTCTCCCTCTGTGTGTGTTCATGTGGANGTGTGTATTTCTGTTCATGTTGACATGAGATGTTCTTCTCTGTCTATCTACACCATATATTTTGAGACAAAAATCTTTCACTGGGTGTGGATATCACTAACTGGCTTGACTTGTTGCCTAGGATTCCATATTACTCACACTGTCTGCATATCGCAGCGGTGGGAGAACTTGTTGTCTGCCACACCCAGCTTTTTGTAGTTATGGAGAACTAGTTGTATAGATTCCACTCAAGGATTCTTGTGTTCTGAGAAACCACAGAACTATCCCCACATACTTATGATGGGTAACTTTTTATAATGTATGATATACTCTGATCTGAACAAATGCAAAGCCTCAAATAGGGAAGAAGTGATTCTGTATGGGGATCAGGATCAGGTCCTGAAAAATCAAAAGGGACTGGAAATTGTGGAGCCCTAGANTAATGGCAGAGTCTCAGTATTTACCAAGGTAAGAGCACTGTGTGTATACACATCTAGATGTGTATAAGAGACAGGAGCAGAGAACCATGATGCCCTTCACTCTTACCTTCATCCTCACAAAATATGGGGCACATCAGACAAATAAGTAAATAACAAAATATGTGTGAGACTCCATCNATGAGACTGTGTGGACAATGCAGCCAGTGTCACCCCACTGAGATTCTGTTAGCTGCAGGAAGCTCATAATCCACTCATCAGGTGTCATGTCTTCTGGTTTCTTCTTAATATTTATTTGTTTTGTTTTTACTCATAATTCCCCTGAATTTAATGGGCTTAAGGAATTTTCTTTTAACATGCTCATACACTTTTCCCCTCCAGAATCCTTCCTAAAGCTTATTTACACCATTCNCTAGCAAATACAATGTATAGTCCCTGTTGCAAAATCTGAGACAAGGTCTTTATCTGATGCTCAGATATACTCAAGTTTGGTTCCTACAGGAACCCGGGAACAGTAGATTATTCTTCACTGGCTCTTCGAATACTATGGATGGTGTCACTATGAAATAACAGGGAATGATATTTTTCAGTGAAAGTGTGATGACCCCTGAGAACTGATCTTGGCATGCTCAGATTGTCTTGAACTTGTCTCACCTGTGATGATTTCATAACTGAGCCTGGAATGTTCTAGTATCCTGTGAGTTCTGGGAAATTGGTGGAAATGGTCAGGAGCCAACCTGCTTCTAAAAACCAATTTCATCTTCTCTGTACTGTCTTCCAGCATCAGGTCCATATAGTTGTATGAAGACTATGTTCCTGACCTATAGGAAGCATGAGCACAACAGCTTCACAGCCACAACCGCACTAGTGAATTTCTCCATAACTGTAAATGTGGTCCAGCCAGGCTGATGACATTGTTGTCATTGTCTCTTATTTCTGACAGAATGTGGTTAGCTGGTTTTTTTTAAAATGTTAATGGTGCCCTCTGAGAGCCAAACACCAAAGTTCTTGCATTTTCTGTACAATCATGAAGTAGATGTGGACCCATAGAGTGAGGAGACTGAGGGAGTTGAGACCCTTAATGGAAGAGTGCTACTCTAAAGTAAATGATGAGAGGAGTCAAATATTACTAAATTCCAATATTTTCAATAAAGGTTCAATAATCAAGCTGAGTTGTCCACAAGGCACAGGATCTCATCATCAATCCTATCTCCTAGTTTTGACTCTGTTGACCCTAAGCTCAATTGTTGGTGGAAGGAGTCCCAGAATGTGTGTGTGTCACAACTGTTTACCTCACTGATGCGTGCTAGTGGTCATATCAGCTCCCCTAGTCTCACTTTACACATTGTCCTATTTATAGATAGAGGAATCATCAACACAGTTTGATGTCACAAGAGTCTACAAAAAATATATACTTGACCTAAGTTAACAGTCCAAGTGTTTGTGTTGCTGGTTTACAGATCTGAGTGATGAATTATATTATGTATTTTCCTTTCTCCTTGGTGTCTTCTGTACACCCAATGATGTAGCTTAAAGGACGGATTCATGGGTCTGATGAGTAAGGAGGCTCCTAATGTGGCCACACTCTCAGGCCATGTGCTCCCCAAGTTATACCATAGGATTATACATCGTCTGAAAATACCAGGCTCAATATAGTGTTAGACGAAGATGTGAGGATATAATGAATTTGTGACATGGCATGGGAACATTCAATGTTGATATTTTTCAAAGGGGCAATTTGAAGTGCCAATAAATTTGGGAAGGAACACAAGGATACCTGTGGCCTCCTTCAATTTCTATAGAAGAATTACATAAAATGATGCTCTTATGCCTCAGATATTTTTCTGAAGAAAAATACCATTGTTGTATATAGCAGTTACTTTTATTATTCTATTAATAAATAAAACTTGGGAGCCAGTTATTAGGGTATAAACCTGATACCTACACAGAGCCTCATAGAAATGATCAGCTGATCCTCCTCTCCACCTTCCCATATTGAAATGACCTGAGAATCTTTCTCACCCCCTCCCTATTCCTTCCTGTGTCTGTCTATCCTGCTCTGGGTGTGTCCAAAAATTCTGTTGTTTGTTCAGGCCAGATAAATGTGGATTCTTCCCTCTGAATCAAGATTTAACTTTACTGTCAGGCTCAGAGTGACACTGCAAACAAATCTCCCACACCATTTTTCCCTTTTTGTCAAAAAAGGAAAAGTTTTAACTCTAACATAATGAAACTATATATAATAAGAACAATTATCTGGTATTGTGTAAATAGAAAGGAAATGCATTGACTTTAACAAAGTGAAATTATATACAGTAAGAACAATTATCAAGTAAAAATCATATTCACAATGTCTAGTCCATTTGTATTTGGCAAATTCAGAGAACATACTCCATTATCTATCCTCTCTTGGTGAGTCTAAAGTTTTGTACATAATTTATATTCTATCATAACTAAGGACAACTATAAGGATAATTATCAAGTCATCAACCACATCAGATATAAATAATGAGTAAATGGAAAGTGCAAAGCCATCAATTTCCAAAACTATAAAAATAACAAAACATCTGGATGCCTAGTCAGTTACCCAAGTTTCTTCTGCAGCATTGGGGCATCCACCTATGGCCTACAGACCTAGAATATCTGACAGATATTTTGTAGAAGCTGGAAATTTGAAAGGGTTGCCCTACCTTGCTTGTCTTGGCAAAGTTCAGCAGTCAACTTATTTTGTGTACTATTTATCCAATTTTAACAACATGCTGTCAGCAGTTGAGGCAAGGGAAGTTTCTTCTCCAGTGGCTAACTTTGCTACAAGGAAAGCAAACTCCATATGGAAGTTCTTTGATACTCATTATTCTTTTTGAAGTAGATTGATGCTGCCAGGATAGACATGTATCACTTTCATGAAAAGCCTTATGTCATTGTAACATTTTAAATGGTATATTCTGTATGTCTTTGAAGTGTTTGATGACAACCTATTTGAAATATATCTGTCATACCTAACATGACTATAACTTTGGTTGTTGTAGATGACTAAGTACTAAGCTGTCTTTCCTTATTATCCTAAATAGCTTTCAATGATTTAAACTTACACTACATTGTTAAATGAGCTGCATAAGTACAATACCTTAAAAAAGAGATACATATATACAGTATTGGTGATGCAATGTGTTTTGAAGGCACTGCTTGACAAAGTTCACAGTGTTTGGACAACTTAAACAGACCCTTCACTGCCCTAGGTGGAATTTTCTGAACAACTCTTGCATATGTATTTGACATATTTCATGTTTGAATTCCTTTTTATTAAGGGTCCCTCACTGAAAGCAAGAACTGGAACAATGTAACAATTCTTATGAAAGTTGATTTTAAGAATAAAGCTTATGGTGATATCCTGGGAGAATTAGCTATGCAAGAAATTCAGTCTTCTATAGAACTTATTACTCAAGTGGTATTAGTGAGCATAAGACATAAGATCTGGAACAAATCATTAAAGAAGAAAAACATGGAAATTTTAGAAGCTGACGAACTGTAACTTAATCATTAAGTCTTTGTGTTTTGCCTCAGAAACACTGAACTAGCATGGACAAGAAAAGGATTTTGATTATAAAATAAATGACAAGCCATGATACCTTCCTGAAGGCAAAGTAAGCAGTTTTAGGAATCTTGATGTTCTTTTACTCTTTGCAGGATTGTAATAAAGATAGACACTATATTGAAACAAGAGTTTATGAGAGAGACACAAAAAAGAAACATCTTGGCCTAGTGAACTGCCTGGTTTCCTGAGCAGACTTGTCAGATTTGCACTTTTCTGATTGAAGAAAGAATAAAGAGCAGAGCACAGTATTTCAGAGGTCAAGGGAAAGGATGGTGGTCTTATGTCTGAGTTAGAAGAAAAAATTAAATGAGGGACTGAGGAAACAGATTTCCATTGAAAGTTTAGATATTCATTGTAGAAGAGTAGTAGAATAACAGAAAGTAGGAAATAACTTTTGATCTAGTAACTCAATCAAACTTAGAGACACCCTGTCTAATTTTTCTATTACAGCAAGGCTTTACCACAATGCCCGTGGAATCATTGTTCTGCGGCCTCATCATCCATTTGGGACTTCAAAGGTCACTCTTAGGAATGGTCATTGTTCGCTTCAGAAAACTTAAACATTTTAAATGTTATATGCAGCAGATCTCAGAAGAGATAAAGGAGCACAATCTATTAAATGCACCTGAGATACACAAGCTTAATTCCTAATTACCTGCTGTAGTGCTAGTTTTGACTCACCCATGACCTTGGGCTATAGGGTCTGAAGGAGGCAGTGCTTTTTGGCACTGTATGTGACCTCTTAAAAGGAAAGGAAGAAGGGTCAGGAATTCCTTCTCCCTGCTGCCTGTCAGGTGGATTTGCTCCCAGTCAGATCAGAGGATGACTTCAGCTGTCTACTCTGTTCTCTATTCATGGTGTAATTCCTCAATTTACTCTAATAAATTTCTCTAATACTCCTTAAGCAGACTCCCATGGATTTATTACATTATATGGCACATAATGTGGGGTATGAACCCATGATTCTAAGATTAAGAGTCTCATACTCTACCCACTGAGCTAGCTTGGCTTTTGAGAGAAATGTAGTCAGCAGGATTCTTGTGTCCCGCCCAGTCCCACAGCTGTTTGGAACCAAATAAACACATAGAGACCTATATTACTTACAAACTGTATGGCCTGTGGGTCAGATTATATTAGCTAGCTCTTTCAACTTAATTTAACCCCTTTCCATAATCTATATGATGCCACATGACCATGATGCTACTGGTCTACTGGCATCATGTGCTTCTTCGGAGGTGAACTAGCATCTCTCTCCTATGGTTCTTTCAGAGAGGAGAGAGGGGTCACATGGTCTCTTCTTCCTTTTTTTTTATTTTTATGTTTTAGCCTGGCATGATCAGACTCTGAATGACCTGGGAACTGAACTATACATTCTGACCTCTGTTTAAGATATTTTTTGTATTGTCACAACTTTGAGGTCATTGTCCTTATATTGTACATTGGTTTACAGATTGCTTACCCTGTTATTGTAGTATTGAATCCTTTGTCCTTAGGTTAGTTAGGTAGATAAGTTTTGCAGATTAATAGTCACCTATGAGTGTCATATCCATAGTTATGTTGGTTAGGTTTTCCAGATTTACAGAAATTTATGTGAGATGTATAGATAGTCTTCAAACACTTCATAGACCCAGAGAATATGGCATTTACGTGTTTTGATAAATTAGAATTCTGTTGAATTGAGACACGATTGCTCCTGGCAGCACCAATCGACTCCCAAGATAATGTTGAACTTCTAACTTTGGAAATTTGTCTTTTCCTTTGCACTAAAAGGCCTGTTGAACAAAGAAATGCCCTTGCATCGATTGCTGACAGTATGAACACTGTCCTTTCTGGACAAGCAGGACACAAGAAAAAGTGACTACTGAACTCTGCCAAGACAGGATAAGATTGTCGTTCAAAATTTCCTACTTCTGAAAATGGTCTGTCAGATATTTGGCCTGTAGACAAATTGGATGCCCCAATGATGCTGATAAACTTTAGGTGACTGTCCAGGCTGCCAACTCTCTCTATCCATTCTTCCTAGAATTTTGGAAATTGCTTGCTTGCACTTCCTGTTTTCTCAGGTAATATTATTTTCCTTCTCAGGTCTTTGATGGGGTTGAAGACTGGATAGCTACAGTTATAATCCTCTCATATCTTATCAAAGAATGCTTTAGATACTAAAGTTAGAATCTTCAGTATAGAACAGCTATTGGAGTAATCTCAGTAATTTACCATCTACCTATGATCTGGACATTTCTGGACATTTAGCATGTGTTTCTGTTTTTTATTAAAAATATTTTCCACTCCTTTTACATACCAACCTCAGATCACCCTCTC
>LZPO01088575.1:9350-22114 GCA_001675575.1 Neotoma lepida | reverse complement strand
AGTCCTGGACTCAGTCGCAAGGCTACAGTTGGTCTCTGGCTGCTGCTCAGTTGTTTTGTATCCAATCATCAAGAACCTGATCCAAATCAAGTCCTTGTTCTCTCTAAGATTCAGGGTCCAACCTGAACAAGTCCCTGGGGACATGTAAGATACAAGCGTCCCTCACATGGATGTTTTAGTATAGTTGAGAAGTTAAGACATTGTAATGTTGTCCTAAAACCATCCTAAAACATACAGTCCCCACAGATTTTACCTTGAGTACATGTATATACTTAGACTTCTTGTGTTCTATGTTGTTAACACTCTGGACTCATCTTTCAGCTAGATTATTACCACAACTTCTTAGTCCATTTTTCTGGGAAAATAAAATTTTGAGATAGAAATATATTATACACACACACACACACACACACACACACACACACCTCCTCCTAGTTCAGGATTATGGAGAATCCCAAGTAGTCAATCCTACCATATGAGTTACAGGCCAACAGCACACAGGCCTGCAACTTATATGGTGCCTTCTCGCTTGTTTCCTCTGTTTTTCAAATCTTCACCCACGGTGAGGCTATCTTAAATCATCAGGCACATGTGTGCATACATATGCTCTTGTTAAATTTTCCATATGGTTATTACCATATGAAACCTTGGAACTTTTGTTTAATGTCCCTCACTCTCCCTTTAGGAGGCAAACTCCAGGGAGACATGCTGTTTTGTGGGGGTTTGTTTATTTTATTTTTTTTTTGCAGTCTTTGCCTGCCCTGGAGCTAAGAGGTCATGCATTGGTAGCTATAGAAAATAAAACATGAAAGCAAGAGGAAGAAAAGAATGGGCTGTCTGAAGCTGCTGTATTGAGGATGGAAATAAGTATGGAGAACAAGAAACATACTCCCCTTTTCTTCTGAATTTCAGCCAGAGTAATATTCTCCCAGCACAGCTTCGCCTCAGCATCCCCTTCTGATCAAAACCCTTCAGAATGTATAAGCTGCCTAAATCCTCTGATCTAGAATTTGAAATTTTTTGCTTGTCACTTTTGTCACATAATAAAACCCATCTAGCATGTGGGACCATCCCAACTGAATTCCCATTTCCCATCTTATGCTTTTCACCCAAACTCTTGACAAATGTAACCACTCCTGAAAGCTTCCCCACAGCTCTCTTCATGGAAGCACTCCTACAATTGTACCCCACCATACTGATGGCATTCCTTCTTTATACTCATTATAGTTACACGTAAATGNAACCTTCTTATCCTATATATTAGAATGNGAAACATACCAACATAGTACTTTTGTTGACAAAATTTTTCAAGATGTTATTATATTCCAATCTTAGTGGCATTTGAATAAAGAGATGTGAAAGCCAAATTCAAGGCTCTAATGTGTCTCTGTTGTCTTCTGAGATAATAGAGCACATTAGTACAAGAGAGGTCATTTATAGGGACACACTAGAGAATGAATAAGTAAGAAACTAGAGAATGTTTGGTGAATGATAAGATTATATTAGATTAGATTGTACTTACTGACCTTGGTGCCATTGTTCATAATCCTTTATTCTTAGAAAACGTATTGTTTGATCTAATGGTGCTCTCTAAGACAGATCCACCCTCATTTTTAGAACAAGCGATTACGTTAAGGAGCACTGAAGAGCTTTGCAGGCGTGACTAAGGAAATGTCTTAGAGATGTAGAGATCATTCTTGATCTTCTTTGTGGATTTGGAAATTGACAGTCTTACATGAGAAGCTACAAGGTCAGGGCCTGAAGGTCAGGACCTGTGGCGAAATAACTGCAGAAAGAATCATGAGGACAGAGGTGAAAACAAAATGATTGTAAAGGATGCTTCTGCTTACAGAGAAGGTGCCATAATCCAAGGCAGCAGGGACCTTAGAAATGCAACAGGTAGAAGTGATTCTCTCTGGAGCTTTCTGAAGGGGAAGCCCTGTTGATGTCCTTATTATATGACTTCTAGCCTCCACAGCTGTCAATTAATTCATGTTTGTTATTGTCATTCTTTCAATTTGTGGTAATAGTTATTGCATGGGAATAGTCATTTGTGGGAATACTTGTTCTTCCAATTTGTTACTGTGGTAACAGTATACTAATAGATTTTATAGTAAAGGAAATGAAGGCTCTGGCAGTGAAAACAAAGTCCACCATCTTTGCTAAGTTTTGTGTGGTCTGTCAGGTACTCAGTCTGCTGTGAATCAGGAAAGCATCCATAGACAATGTTTAATTGAATAGTGTGTGTGTGTGTGTGTGTGTGTGTGTGTGTGTGTGTCCAGGGGTGGTAACATTGTGCCCACAAAACTATTTATAAAAATAGATAATAGAATAAGCAGAACTACGGGATGTAGTTGGCTGATACACTATATAAACTGGTACTGCACCATTATTTATTGTTTTTCATTGAACATCCTCATATTAAGTGTGCCATGTGAACTACTGACCTACACATTGGATATTCAGCAATGGTCCTCAGTGGGATCTCCAACAGAAAATGTTTAGGGTTGTAGCTGTGAAAATCCACTTACCATTGATGCACTATAGGCATCTTCAAAGCATCAGAATTTGCATGTGAGCAATGTGTGTGTCAGAATTGTGAACAGTCCTGGATGACTTTGGCATCATCTGCTCTTCTGTCAAGATCACACTGAACTTCAAGAAGATGACTCTTTTTTTAATGCTAAGAATATGTACTTCTCAAAAAGGTAGTTTTCTCTCAGCTGTCTATACGGAGGCTTAAGTTGAATGATATAACCATGTTCCATGTACAGCTTTCAGGATTGCTGATGCTCATTTGTTTATCAATGATTTCTGGTATGTCTCTATTGAACTGGGCATTCACTTACCCCAAATATATACAAACAGTGTGATATCTAATCAAAGAGACCACTGAACACTGGAATTCTTCTTGTATGTCAAATGACTCTTTGTTTTGGGCACACATGACCCCATTATTTATATTAATAAAATAAGTTGAAATAGCCTGTTAGAACCTGGCTTGCAACACACAATTCCTTCCTGGTCATAGTTCATATCAGGATTAAGGGACGTGTTTTCCCATGTCTGCTGTAGTAACAATCCCCGATGACTACTTCCTTTCTGGATTTGTTGACCTGTCTGCTGCCTTGCAGGTTTAGCAGCTCAGATTCTATTTCCCCCACTCCATGTCAAGCCTAGGTGGCCCCCAACATGGGGCTCACTCCACCACAGAATGCCTGGCAGTGGTTACAAGAACTGCTGCAGAAGAAGAAAAGTTATGGATACCAATGAAATTAATAAAAATTTGCTCGGAAGGGAGATGCCAACCTGCTGTCCAAGGAGCAACATGTAATGGGACACAGATAAAGCCATGGAACACGTGGTTATTCATAGATTAATATAAATGGGTTGAGTTAAATTGTAAGAGCTAGCTAGCAAGAAGAAATAGGCCATACAGTTTGTAGTTAATATTAAGCCTCTGAGTGATTATTTTATAAGGGGCTATGGGACCACAGGACTAGGTGGGACCAGAGAAACTTCCAGCTACACCTAGGTCACCATTTTTTCTTTTTCTGTTTATCGTAATATCTTGCACATTATTTGTGGTTTACCTAAGTTATGTAAAGCCTTGCCATTTAGAAGATGTTACACATATCCTAAATTATAGAACCTCATATTCACAAACTGAGATAGAGTTTGTTTATAGGTTATATTTGATAACTATTTTCTAGCTTATTTTTATATGCATATATGCACACACACATGAGAAGGCCAAAAGACAACTTTGGATATCATTCCTTAGGTGCAATCAACCTGTCTTTGAGATAGGATCTCTCTCTTGCTGGCCTGGAACTTACCAATTAGGCTTAGCTGGCTCAACAGTGGAATGGGTAAATATTTACTACTTTTAAAGACACAGAGTCTTCTTACGAGATTTAATTCTGTCTCAAAAAAATCTGCCATCAGGGACTCCATACATGTTCCCACCCTGGTAAATATAACTTCCTCCTGAGGATTGTGTTTAGCTGTATCTCCCTAAAACATTTGTAAGGTCATGTTTGCATCTCTTAGGATGCTCCAGTTGCCTGCCTGGGTGATGTATCCTTCTACTCACCAAACAGGTATGAAAGAGAAATTCCATGGCNATCCCATCACTGAGAATTTTCATTTCAGTGCAGACTCTGAGAGCCTAAGCTTTTTCTGTACCAAATAGTCTCTCAGAGTCCACTTCACAGGAAAAGCTATTAGGATTTATCATTGAAGTTGCTCCTTCTCAAACCCAGAAGTATTTCAGAACCCTGGCCACAGCTTATGAATAAGAAACTGTACTTAAAATACTCACCTTCTCTCTTGCACATTACATTCTTAGGATGAATGAGAAAAACAGGGAAGTCTAAATCACTGAACTAAAATAAACCTAAGGCATTGTTGCATAATGTCATTCTCTGTTGCCTACTTCCAGAGTTGTTTCCCCCGAATGTCAGTGTGATAAATCATACAATTCCGTGAAGAGGAGCATTGTGCAAAATGATAGCCTTGGACTCCTTAAAAAAAGTTCTCACTGTCAAAGCTGAAGAAAAGAGTCTGTGTCAGTGTTCTAAAAAAAAAAGAACCCCGGCTCAGATTCCAGACACATATGTAAAATAGAGTCAAGGAGGGAAGCTTAAATCTGAATTTCATAGTAAAAATCGTATTGAATCATAAAATTTTCTGTAAAAAATATATGATGAGCTGTGGGGTTTTTTTTGTAGATACTACATGCTAATGTATTTTTAAAATTCATGACTACCAAAATGTGAGCTAAACAAGGATGTACCATAGTGATGGGGAGAAGCCCATAAGACCTCTCAACTCTAAATGAAGAACTATATGCAACTGGGGAAAGCCGGTAGTGGGAGGGAAGATCACCTCAGTATGTTGCCTGGTGCCAAATGGTCAGCTCTTAAAATATATATATANAAGTACCATATTGTAGGCAGATGTTCTATCCCTCCAGCAACTCCTAAATACCCAGCAACTGCTTCCCAAATTACCACACAGAGGCTTATATTAATAGAAAATTCTCAGCTAGTAGCTCAAGTTTATTACTAACTAGCTCTTATAGTTAAATTAACCCATAATTCTTATCTATGTTTAGCCGCGTGGCTTGGTACCTTTTCTCAATACAACATTCTCATCTTGCTTCCTCTACATCTGGTTGGCAACTCCTGACTCTGCCCTTCCTCTTCCCAGCATTCTCCATTTGGTTGCCCTGCCCACACCTCCTGCCTGGCTACTGGCCAATCAGTGTTTTATTAAACCAATTTGAGTGACACATCTTTACAGTGTACAAGACAATTATTTCACAACACTATAAGGACTGAACATGTTAGATTTAGGAATATATATGTATATACACATACATATACATGCAATAACATTCAGTGAAAAATAAGAACATGAATTTGAAGGAAATCTGGGAGGAGTATATTGGAGAGTTTGGAGGGAGGAAAGAGAAAGGAGAAATTTTCTACTTATATTAATTTCAAAAGTAAAATTAAAAATTCTCAGAAATGTGAGATTAAAAATAACTCAAGTAATTCATAATAAGATTCCATGCACATGTGCTAGCTTCTTTACAGGCAAAACCATATAGACCAGTGGTCCTCTACCTCCTAATGTGACCCTTTGTCATGATGACCCCAAACCATACAATTATTTCATTGCTACTTCATAGCTGTAATTTTGCCACTGTTATGAATTGTAATGTAAATATCTGATTTGTACCCTCTATGGGGGTTGTGACCCACAGGTTGAGAACTGCTGATATATACACATGGCCAACCCTATCAGAGACTTCCATAGCCACACAATCAACTAAGCACAGATAATAAATATATTTTTTTCTTTATTGGGTTTGGAAGATCATGCTACAGTGTACAAGTGGAGGCAGAGAATGACTTGCAGGAGTCAATTCTTCCCACCTTATGGGTTCTACATACCAGACTAGGGTNATCAGTCTCAGCAGCAAGTGTATTTACCTGCTCAGCCATCATGCAGGCCCTAAAATACTCTTCATTGTGTGGCTATCCTTGTCATCATTACCTAATCAATATACTGCAGCAATGACTGAGAGTGTTTGAATTGTGTTGGCTATTATATGTAATCCAGATATAATTTAAAATATTTAAAATATTTAATAATTTAAAATATTTAAGAGGCCTGAGTCAACTGTAAATTTGGTTATCCACAGATTTGGGTTCTTGCATTGAATTCCTTATTCAATGATATCTAGGGATGACTTTATATATAAACGGATTTCTCTTTATAGACAGAATACAGTAAAATGATAGTAACTAGTGAATCTCAGTACGCATGTGTCAATGAACTCTCCTTACCGTTGTTCTGTAGGCATTTCATTTTCCATAATAGAAACTAGAGGGGAAATGATAACAAATTTAGAAGGGTCACTGGCTTTGGCTTTCATTTGGATATTTCTTAGGCTTCTGATACATTGCAGTGGAAAAATATCCAAACTACTAAAGCACATGATATGATTTAAATATTGCTAAGATTTGGACATTTTGATATTGCAGTAAGGGCTGGTTAAGACTTGCTAAATAGCCGTGCCTTCAGACGTGTTGACTTTTTAAGGGGTGCTGAGCCTGTATGATATGAAAAAAGAATAGTATAGCCAGGCATCTAGGCCACACAATCATCACAAGCTTTTGATTTGGAAATACTTCCTAGTTTGGAAGCTATTGCTTTCAGCTGTAACAATAGCAGGCTCTTCCGCTGAGGGAAAAACACGTGGTGTTTAAAATAAATATCGTCAGTGCAATTTTGTAGCATTGAGAAAACATAAATGACCCCTTTTCTCCTGTAAGCNTTAAAATGTCCTGAAGGTTTCNTGAACATGAAGTTAGGGAGACAGGATCTGAGGTGACAAAGACCTCAAGCTGGGGATGATCATGAATAGACTGGACATAAAAGCTGCATAATTTTATCTGATGCCCAAACCCCTTTTATTTGTGGCCTTCATCCAAAGATAAGATTCAGCTTCTATCCAAGCACATGCGTCCACTTTTCTGTGGTGTGGCAGATTCTGTCATGGAGACCTGTTCAGAGTAGAAGGGCAGGTTCAAGCCATGTCCTTACTGACTGCTCAGGAACTGTCTCAAACAGCGTGTTCTGGGCAGTACGGTTGTTCTCATGGCCCTGGCAGTTTCAGGTTTAAGAGCACAAAGTTCCTCCAAAGGACAGCAGAAGGTCTACAAACATCTTTTGGATGGAATTTCACTTACTCATTTTTTTCTCTTATTTTTGAAAACAATAACCAGTTCAGGCTTTGTGCCTTAGATCTCCCTTTAGTCTTACATGAAAAATCTTTTTCTCAGAAAATTAAATAATTTTTCTCTTGTCATTCTACATTGTAATTCCATATTCATTTCCTTTTAGCTGAAAAACTGATCAGTAGAAATAATGAATATCATTTACTGAACACNGAAGATACTTCAGATAATATGCTAAGTGATTGTCAGATATGACCATAAAGCTGTTAAGGTGAGAATTACTATCATGTTTTACAGACAGGAAAGGTTGACAACTAAGTGGTCAGCCTGGCAGTAGAGAGTGACCTCCACTCCTGCACTGTACTGCATTCTGTAATGTAAGGACCCTCATACACATAAATAAAGATAAACTGCATTAAAAAAAGAATCATGGCAAGTTGTATGCAGAAACACAACCAGACCANTATTCCTTTCAAGATGGCAATTCTATTGCATTTTCTAAATAGCCAGTCAGTTACATTTTTATGAATATATTTATATTGTAAAGTCTTGGGAAGACTGACTAAAGATATTAGAAAGCCCTGTAAGGATTTTTTTTTGTTTTTTTTGTTTGTTTGTTTGTTTTGTTGTTGTTGTTTTGAGCACTCTAAAACTTCCTAGAGTAATTTGTCAGGTGAAATCTGCACCATTAACANGTGAAATTGTCTATGTTCAGTAGGGATGATTGCTTGTCAAAAGAGTTTGTTTTGCTTCAGGTTCAGGATCCAGGAAGAATTCAGTTGAGTTCTTGGAGATCCTTCATGGAAGTTGGGGAGAGCAGGAGGGGGTGATTCTGAGGTAACAGATTATAACAGGCACACCCCAGCCAGCAGAGATTCTGCTGCAAGCCTTTGTGGCCTCATCGACTTTCCATAGCTGCTGCCTCATCTTTGTTCAAGCATGATCACTGGTTCTGTTCCAGGCTTTGGGCTGTTTTCTGAACTCATTAAAAGGAATAGCCACAAATGCCTGCAAGTCTGCATTTGCAATCTTGGTTGAATTACTGTGTATAAAATAGGATATTNGCAATAAACCATAAAACAGACAAAACCTGTCGTTTATTAGCAATCATGATTGTTAACGTTATCTTTCAAGTGTACCCACACTGTGGTACCCCCAGGACATTTTCCTTATGATCTTCCATTGGAATTTTCTCTGAAAATATTATTTTTAGAGTTACATTGGAGATGGCAGTAGAAAGAACTGAGGGTAAATCAGAGAACCCACTAAAAGCTTCTACATTTTAAGTGTTAAGGTTTGATTATAGCTACCTTGAATGACAAAATAAACTCATTGGCATTCATCCATTTTGTAAAATGATCTTAAAAACCATATCATGCCTGATTAAATGGCCTGCTTCTATTATGAGCTCTTGAAAACACATGTATTTGTTATGAAGNCTAAAAACCACTTAGTAATTTATTAAAACTTTATGTTTTAAATTGCAAATTTGGCTTTACGTATATGTGTTTTTAATTTTATTCATCTCTTACTTTATAAATCCAGTGATCTTCAATATCTGAGGTCATTTGGATAACAATATACATTTTAGTGTAATGCACCAAGCANCTTCTTTGTGCCACAGGCAGCACACCACTCTTAAACTGTGATGTACCGTTTTAAACCTGGCTTGCCAACGTTGGGACAATGAATGACATCACCAGCTGCCGTCTATTTTTAGTTATTTCCACTCAAACTGCTGTACTAAAATATTTTATGTCATAGTACCACAGTTACTAGAGTATAACATGTCAGATGACGTATGTAGAACAATTGCTAATTGTTAATGGTGTGAATGGGTCAANTGAGAAATAGGTATAAAAGGCATAAAACTTTTTAATGCATTATTTCCTTCCTCTGTTAATTTTGTGCCCATTCTTGGTTCAGGTTTCCCTGTAGATAGTAACATCTGCGTAACATCTGCCTTTTATTCTAGAGAATTTTATGCTTCAATGTTGTCATCTTAGGTTTCTTATATGATTTCTCTTANGGAAGTCGTAACTGTTTAATTGAGGAAGTGCATATACTACTCATTCACACACAAATTTGACGATCATTATTTTTTTATGTTATGTGGTCTGCATAAACTTTTATTGCACTCCTTATTTATAGCCTATACCTTAGACTTTCAAAGCTTTAGTCTGCAGTGTAAATTCTATCCCATCAAATGAAACAGTCTTCTAAATTTCTTTGAAAGTGGTTTTAAGTGAGCCATGGATGCAGAAATTGATTAAAAAAGAAATCCCATTATGCAGAATTATATCTAAAGTCAAGTTCCTCACCAAGATTTAGGAAGCCCCTTTCTCCTGAGCATAGCAAACAANGAACAAAATCTAAAGGAAGCCATCAATCATTGTTGGACTTGTCATTTGCATTTCCAAGGAAGTCATTCATATTCTGGTCCAGCGCCTGCATCCTGGTTTCTTTTCCTTTTGTCTCCACTCTTACTCTGTCTCTGCCATGCTAGCTCCACAATGATGCCAAACACACCCCAACCTTTAAACAAGCAAGACCCTCTTCTTTGACTTTTAAACTATTCTCTTCTAACTGTGTCGTTTCTTAACAATTCTTTATAGTTAAACTTCTCAAAAATATTTTATATGGCATATGTTTTCTTGCTTCTCACATAGTCATGAAAACTATTGTAAATAACTATATTAACATTTTGACCCTCCAGTGCTGTATTTCAAGGCATATTTCTCAGGGTAGATAATGACTTCCTGTCACTGTAACTTCAGGTGCTGCCTAAACTTGTATGTCATTGATATTTGGAACATTTCTTTAATTCTGTCTGAGAAATATTCTTTTTTACTAGGAAATAATTTAGTAGTAGGCTGAAAAGCCCACACTGAGATTTCAAACTGAGACTCATTTATCTTGAGATATCCCATTTACATTTATGTCAGATTTATTATGTAGTTTTGAGTTTCTAATACAGGTAGAGTGTGTTCTCAATTTTTGCTGTTCACCATTGCATGGCACATTTTAAGCTCTTGCTATATTGTTAACATATTTTCCATGATTCTGTTATGTTTGCNAAATCTGTGAAACAGTTGCAAACACAACTACAACATGACAGGCCAGGTTTGAATTTGGAATTCTGTCCTTCTTGGCATCCTGTTGCTTCCTTCCTGCTCCCTGCCCTGTTGTATGCCATCAGCAGACTCATATCCATCACAGGCTGGATATCCTGCTTCCATCCTCAGCACCCACAAACACTTGTCCTTGCATTAGACTTGCAGAGGTTCACCATTACTATCATAGTTGGCTACATGGAGGATAGAGCCAGGAGAAGATAGTCACCTACTCTCTGGAGTTTACCTAGCAGTCTTATGGACAAGACATTCTGGGACTGGAGGTGTGAGCTANAACAATGTACAGGGGCCAGATGAACACACTCCCTCGACCTCTTGCTCATATGCATAAAAAGAAACATATAGAAATATACATATAGCATTATTAAAAAAATGCAAATCTTAAAACAACTTAGTTGTTGGCTGACAGAGGAAGTGATAATTTATGTTATATGATGGAAGACAATAAATAGAAGGAAATATGGGTGTTAATGTTATTTATTTATGTAATAGTTTGTTATCTATTATAAATAGCAACAATTTGTTTTATATAACTGATTATCACAGAGTACTTTTGTTGGCTTTTGCTGAATCTTGGGATGGAAGCCGATGTCTGGTTGCAACTGATGAGTGAATATAGTAGGAATATTGCATAGAATTTTTCGCTGTCAGCCCAGCTAACAAAGAAGTCAAGGGACACCAACATGTNTTAGAAATTCATCCTTTGTCAGTCCTATCAGTGGCTCCTTCGTTGAATCAGATAATCAGTGTTTAATACAGGTAGAGTGCGTTCTCAATTCTTTCACACTGTTCACCGCATAATGTCTATAGATGTGTAAGCGTGACACATTTTAAGCTCTTGCAGTATTGTTAGCAGATTCTCCATGATTCTGTTATGTTTGCAAAATCTGTAAAACAGTTGACAAAGCCCTATGGTTTAGCCAGTCTCTGTGAAGTAAATACTGCCCTAGCTGCCAGTTGGAGTTTACAGGCATGAATGCATGAACTCAGAACTGAACAGAGATGTATAGCAGCATAGCCTATGTGCTGTTCATCATAGGCCCAAAGTGCAAATGTAGCCTCAAGAACATGTGGTAAAGTAATAAAGTCATTGGATCACGATGAACTTTTAAGCTTTTTTTTTAAATAACTGGAGCTAGCAAGATGGCTCAGTTGGTAAAGAAGCTTGCTGCCAAATCTGATGACCAGGATTCAATCCCAGGACCCACATGGTATGAGGAGAGAATTCTGACATTTGAAAGTTGCCCGTGTGCAGTGTTTTAATTGACATGGTATTATCATACACCTGCATGCCAGAAGTCATCTCACCATTTCTTCCAGAATCAACCTGCCATTTGGTGTTGAGGTATTTCTTGGAGCTATGGANTTTATAATTATTTTGTAAATGTCACTACAAGTCCTCTTTGAATTGTAAATAGAATTTCATCTGATCCTTGCATTGTGGTGTTGGTTTTTCACATGAATTTTATGTTTCTCTAAATAATTCTTTTTTATCACTAATATAATGTTATACTATTTAAAACACTTAGATATTTAAGCATTTTGTTTTCAGTTGCAAAAATAGAACATTTTCTATCTTGCTTTTATTTTCTTTTAAAGTTAATTTTGTCAAGGTATAATATACAAGCCATTGGATAAAACAAACTTATATGTACAATTTGATGANTTTCGACAAATGTATACATACCTAGAACTGCCACTGCAGTCAAACAAAGAGAATTCATGCTACCCCAAAATGTTCCCTACTGCCCCTCCCCCCAGTTTCAGTAAAATTCCATGTTCTGAGCTCCAGGAGACCACTAATTCACTGGCAGTCCCCAAACATTTATTTCTCATTTTCAGAGTAGTCCGTAAAATGAGATAGTAACGTATGCAATCTTTCGGAGTCTGGCTTATTTTACTGAAGAAAATGTTCCTTTTTTCCAAAAAGATTTTTTAAAACATATTAGTGTTTGGAAAGGATTTTGTGTTTTATGAAGATTGATCTTACTCTTATTTTGCCAAACTTTTATTACCATCAGTAATTCATCTCAGAGATTTTTTTTCTTTTACTCTGGTCAAAATATCCAATATTTAGGGTAAAATAATAGNTGTCAGTATATTTTTAGTTTCTTTTATGGGGATGCTTATGTATGTGTGTATACATATATATTCATAAATGAGGTTTATTCATAAACAGAGCAGGGATCACCATATTTTGCCTCAAGAGTGAGCTCAGAGATGGCTCAGTGGTAAAGATGTTGACTTCAAGCCTGAGGATAAGTCCAATCCCTGGAACCCAGACAGTAGAAAGAGAAAATCTACTCTGCAAGTTGTCTTCTGGTCTCTGTATATGCACCATGGCATGTTGAAGTATTGTCATGCATGTACACACACA
>LZPO01088573.1:0-22165 GCA_001675575.1 Neotoma lepida | reverse complement strand
CCCAGACAGCAGGTTGACCAGTAGTTCATGACCACCAGGAATGTCAGGAAAGCACAGGGCCTGGCCATTGTGGATCTTGTAGATGCTGCTGGTCCTCTGTGCTGTGTGGTACTGAACCTTCCCCTCTAGGTTCTCTGAAGACCACATTGTGCACATCTATCTTAAATAGCGAAAACCCTAGTTTCCATTTTCTGAATGCTCTCCCCTTACTTCCCAATTCTGTTTTCACTTTCTTTCATTCATTTTTCTGCTGGTGTCTGGGAATTTTTCTCAACCATTTTGGTTTTCATTTTGTGTCAACTTTCCCTGCTCCTTTCAACAAATCCATTTCAGAAGTTCTCTCCTAAATGAATTTTTGTTAACTTTTATAGTACTGGTATACTTCAAATGTGTGTAATTTACTCATCTAATATAAAGAATGAAAACAGTTTCAGTCAAAAAGTATACTTAAATGCTTAGAATTTATCTTTATAATTAAATTTGCAAGCTGATTTTTATTTCCTTTATATATTACATAAATTATATGGTAATTCATGTCACAAATTAATTTTTATAAATAATTAATTACAATATTGATATAATTCAAATTCATTTAATATTTTTATAAGTTAATAAAGTATTTTTCACATTTACTTTTCATTGTCTTAATTCATTAACTTATATATAAATAATATGTGTTTTTTCTGGGTCCTAGCTATTTATAAAGATTATGTATATTTTTCATTGTGGTTGCATATTATTAATGTTTAAAAAATTTAAGTAGAATTCAATCATGATTTATATAGTATTCACACTTAATTCCTTAAACTAATTGACAGGGCTGTCGATGTAGTTCAGGTAATAGAGTTCTTTCCTAGCATACATGAAGCCCTGTCTTTGATTTTCAGTACATCATACATAGTGGATATAGTGATACACATATGACATCCATCACTCAGGAGATGGAGGCATGATGATCAGAATTGGAGTAAACTTTCAAGTATATAGTGAGTTTTTAACCTTACTAGAGTACATTTGACTTTGCCTCGAGGCATGGGCTGGAGATATGATTAAGTAGTTAAGAGCACATACTGCTCTTGCAGAGGATCTCAGTTCAGTTCCCAGCACTCACATTAGGCAGCTCACAACTGCCTTAACTTCATGTCAAAGGGTCAGCTTACATGTTCACACCCATATATAGAAACACATGCATATACATGGTATAAACAAAAATAAAAGTTTAAAAATACTATCTCATCTTCAGATGCTTCCAGGCTCAAACATCAGCCAAACCACCCTGCTGACCATGGAAAGCCCATAGGTCACCAAATACCACCTCTTATAACAGACGTTGAGGCCAAAGAACCAAGGAGAGGAAGGTTTTAAAGCCTCTGCTCACCACACGTTCTTCAGACACTTTTTTCATCTTCTTTGATCAGTGCTTCTCTTGTGACACAGAAGTAAATCAACAAGAGAAATAGGTAGTAAGAAATAAGATTTTTTTTTTTGTTTTGGTTTTTTTAAGACAGGGTTTCTCTGTGTAGCTTTGGCGGTGCCTTTCCTGGAACTCACTTGGTAGCCCAGGCTGGCCTTGAACTCACAGAGATCTGCCTGCCTCTGCCTCCCGAGTGCTGGGATTAAAGGCGTGCCCCACCACCGCCTGGCAAGAAATAAGATTTTTACACCTAGTTTGGTGACCTGCCTGCAACCTCAGTTGTGAGAAGTGGGATGCTTGGCGTGATGATCAGGAGCCCAAGGCTAGCTTTTGACACAGTTTGCCATTATAAGAATATATTCTAAAAGATATTTTAAGGAGGAGAAGCAAAAAAGAAGAAGCAAAGTAGAGGGAGAAGGAAGGAAAAGGGATGAGGAGAGGGGAGGATGGTGAGGAGGGTGGGAAATGAAAGGGGGGTAGAACTCACAGAGGGAGGGAGGAGGAGGACCAAAAGGAAGTCGTTCTACTTGATAAGGTATACCTTTTGACACTTCAAATTGTTACATTTCCTAAGATATTCACACACACACACACACACACACACATACACACACACACACACACACACACACACACACACACACACACACACACACACACACACACACACACACACACAAATTTTTGGACCATCAGGAACGATATCATGGCCAGTGACAGCATGGAATTCATAAAATATCACCAAATTGATTTTTTTCTGAGTTTGAATTGCAATTAAACTTTTGCAAAGAAATAGGTTTCAAAGCAATCCACTTGTTATTAAGTGGGCAGTCCTTTCCTATGTTTGTGACTGTATCAGTATCCAGGAGTGCCAGAGAAGCAACTTTCAGCAGTGGCTCTGTTTGTTGATGTTTTCTTTGTTGTTTTGCCTAGGACCTCCATTTGCCTGGTTTTTGTTTTTTTGAGACAGGGTTTCTCTGTATAGCTTTGGAGCCCAGGGTTTCTCTGTATAGCTTTGGAGCCTGGAACTCACTCTGTAGTCCAGGCTGTCCTTGGACTCACAGAGATCCCCCTGCCTCTGCCTCCTGAGTGCTGGGATTAAAGGTATGTGCCACCACCACCCAGCCAATTTGCCTGGTTTTTGTATTTCTGCATTTTCAATGATTAGTGTGGAAGATCTGTAGAGGATTAGCTCTTCAATAACAGCCCTCTATTGCAACTGTGTCGCCCTTAGGTCCAAGCCCAGGACTGGAAAAGTTTATATCTGACTGAGGAATTCATGAATGACAAAATATTTTGATTCATAAGACCCATATAGTCTAGGACTATAAAGAATATCCCTCATATTTTCAGTTTCTCTGCATGAACATCAACACTGCATAATGAGTTTGCCCTCAAATCAGTATTTCTGGGTTCCAGGAGGTGGTTACAGCTCTTGGGATTCTAATTGTGAGAGCAGCTTGAGTTTTAGCATCTGCCTAGGGCTATGTATTACCTAGCAGAATCACCTTATTCCTACTCTGACATCTATTTTGTTTGTTTGTTTGTTTGTTTGTTTGGTTGGTTGGTTGGTTGGTTTTTCGAGACAGGGTTTCTCTGTGTAGCTTTGGCGCCTTTCCTGGAACTCACTCAGTGGCCCAGGCTGGCCTCGAATTCACAGAGATCCACCTGCCTCTGCCTCCCAAGTGCTATGGGATTAAAGGTGTGCACCACCATCGCCCGGCTGACATCTGTGTTTTTATAGTGAGAAAATACCTAGCCCAGTGTTATGTTAAGAGCTATGTTTGTAAACATATGCTCTCTTTGTTGGACATAGCTTACCGCAACCAGACAATGCACTACTGTTCCTCAGGGACAATAGTGTTATTCCTCAATCATACAATTTTCTTGCCCTTGTCAAGCATAGGCTTATAATACCTGTGTGAACCCAAATTGTTGTGTCATGAATTTAAAGGACATATCCTATTTTGAGTATCATCAAAACTAATAAAAATGAAAGAAATGTACCCATGTAGTAAATAGAGTTGTACAAGAAAAGTAGAAAACATTGTTGAAAATCAAAGAAGATTCAAGAAAATGAAAAGCATCTGATATTATGGGTTGGAAGGCCTAATATTGGGAGAATGTTCATACTATACAATGCAATCTATAGATACCATGAACCCCTCATTCCTAAACCATTGACTTATACACATCTAGATGTGTATAAATAGATACCATGAACCCCTCATTCCTAAACCATTGAAAATCAAAGAAGATTCAAGAAAATGAAAAGCATCTAATACTATGGGTTGGAAGGCCTAATATTGGGAGAATGTTCATACTATACAATGCAATCTATAGATACCATGAACCCCTCATTCCTAAACCATTTGGTGTACAGTTAGAACACAGTATTCTTAAATTTATATGGATTCTGAAAGAATAAGAGTAGCCAAATTAGTCTTGAGGTAGAAAATCTAGAAACTTCATCTTTGATGATTTCTAAACACACTGCAAAGCTACAGTCACTAATACAATAGGTGTTGACATGTAGCCAGACACTGGCCAGCGGATCACAATAGGAAGCTCAGAAAGGTGCTGTAGTAGTTACTTGCATTGTTGCTGTGGCAAAATAGCTGAAAAAGCCCCTTTAAAAGTATGGGTTCTTATTTGCAAATTTTTTAAATAATAAATTTATATTAAAGAGAGTTTATTTTGGCCCATAGCTTGAGTCTGTCATGGAGTGAGAGTCATAGTGACAGGAACTTGAGACAGTCACATTATATCTGGAATCAAGATACAGAGGATGCGTTAATATGCTCAGTGTGGTTCCTAATTTTGATTCAGTCTATGTTCCAACCCATGGATGGTCTGCTGGTATTTAGGGTGTGTCTTCCCACATTACTTGGCTTAATCTATATAATTTCTCAGACACATACCTGGATGCCTGTCTATTCACGATTTTAGATCCTGCCAACTTTGCTAAGAATATCAACCACTACAAGTCCACTCCTTGTCAACTCAGCAACCAAATATATCACCTTTAAGCCATAACATTCCCATTCCCTCGTAGGCTATGACCCCCTCATAATGCAAAATGCATTCAGTCCAATGTCAGAAGTCCCCATAGTTTACATACTAGTTAGGGTTTCTATTGCTGTGAAGAGACACCATGACCATGGCAACTCTTATAAAGAAAAACATTTATTTGGGCCAAGGTTATAGTTTCAGAGGTTTGGACCATTATCATGGTGAGTGACATGCAGGCAGACATGGTGCTGGAGAAGGAGTTGAGAGTTGACTTGCAGGCAACAGCAGAAGTCTGTACCAACACCAGGCATAGCATGAGCATAGACCTCAAAGGCCACCCTACAGTGACACACTTCCTGCAATATGGCCANACCAACTCCAACAAGACCACACCTCCTAATGTGCCATTCCCTATGGGGACCATTTTCTTTCAATCCACTACATTCCACTCTATGGCCCCCAAAGACTTGTAGCTATATCATAATGCAAAAGTGCATTCAGTTCAACTTCAAAAATCCCATAGTCTATAACAACTTCAAACTTATTTAAAAGTCTAAAGTTCAAAGTCTCTTCTGAAATTCATGCAATTTCTTAACTGATTCTGCTGTAAAATCAAAATAAAAAAGCTAATCACATACTTCCAACTTATAATGGCACAGGATATACATTACCATTCCAAACTGGAGAAAAGGGAGGATTGTGAGGAAATACTGGACCAAAAGCAAGACTGAAAACCAGCTGGGCAAACTCCAAACTCTGCATCTCCATGTCTGATGTCAAAATGCCCTTCAGATCTCTTCAGCTTTGTTGATTGCAACACACTTCTTTGTCTTGGGCTGGTTCCACTCTCTGTTAGCAGCTCTCCTCAGCAGGTATCCTGTAGCAGGCTTTTTTGGATCATCATCCCCCAAGTCATGACACAGAGATGTATTATTAATTATGAAAGCTTGACCTTATCTTAGGCTTGTTTCTAACTAGCTCTTATAATTTAAATTAACCCATTTCTAATAATCTATATGCTGTCACATGACTCGTGGTTTTTCCCTCTCCTCCTGCATGTCCTGCTTCCACTGCATCTGGCTGGCAACTTCACCTTTCTTTCTCTCTGAGTCCTCTTTTACCCCAGAAGTCCCACCTAACCTTTTTCTGCCTAGCTATTGGCCATTTAGCTCTTTATTAAACCAATTACAGTGACACATCTTCACACAGTGTAAAGGAATATTCTACAACAATATCTTATGGCTCTGGCATCTCCAATATCTTGGGGTCTCCAAGGAAATCCAGGCTTCACCTTCACAGCTTCAAACAATGGCCTCTCTAGGACTCCATGCAAGGACACCCCTGACATGTGCCTGACCTCAGTGGTTCTCCTTAGTCTTGAGGAAGATTCCATAACCCTTTTCTTGTATCCTTGACTCTAAAGCCAGAACCACATGGCTAAAGCTGCCAAGTTCTGCTGCTTGCTAGGGCTGGAATATGGCCCCATCATTCAATTTTCTGTTTTCCATGGTTTCCTTCCCTGTGTAAGCTTGGCTGACCTGAAATTCAATCTGTAGACCATCTGGCCTCAAACTCAGAGATTCACCAGCCTCTATCTCTGTAGTGCTTGGATTAATGGTATGCACCACCATACCCAGACCTAAGCATTTTTAAAAAAAAATTACTTTTCACAAGTTGGAAACTTAGCTGAGTAGGATCTTGTCCTGAGGTCAGAACTCCCTTTATTCCATTTCTTAATCTGTTTTTCTCCTTGAACACAGGACTTAACTCCATTCCACTTCCTGGTGTCCCTTTTCTCCTCAAATTGTACATTTTGTACTTTTCCTTTCTCAATTTGCTCCTTTTCATTATAAATCTTCATTAGGGTTAACACTAATAACCACATGACAGAGTCTATACTATGCTGTTTTGAGATTTCTTCTGCCAACAAAATTAATACAAATCTCTTCACTTTAGCCTTAAGCAGACTCCAGACAAGGGCAAAAAGTAGCCACATTTTTCACCAAACTATCACAAGAATGATCTCTAGGCAACGTACTAAAATTCTTTTCCTCTGAAATTGCTTGAGCCAGGCCCCCACAGTTCAAATAATTCTCAGCACTGTCTTCCATGCTCCTACTAGTATGGCCCATTAAACAGTGCTTAAAGCATTCCACTGCTTTCCTAAACCAAACTCCCAAAGTCCAAATTCCTCCAAACAAAAACATGGTAAGGCCTATCACAGCAATACCCCAGTCCCTGGTACCAACTTTCATCTTAGTTAGGGTTTCTATTGCTGTGAAGAGTCACCATGATCATGGAAACTCTTATAGAGGAAAATATTTAATTGGGACTAACTTATAGTTATAGTCAATTATCATCATGGTGGGCATCATGCGGGCAGACATGTTGCTGGAGAAGGAGCTGAGATTTGTACATCCTGATCTGCAGGCAGCAAAAGGAGTCTGTGTCCACACTGAGCATAGCTTTAGCATAGGAGAGCATAGGAGACCTCAAAGCCTACCCCCAAAGTGACACACTTCCTCCAATAAGGCCACACCTACTCTAACAAGGCCACATCTCCTAATTGTGCCACTCACTATGGTGGTCATTTTCTTTCAAATTACCACAGTCTGACTATGATCAAAATATATTATATGCTTGTATGAAAGTCTCAAAGAATAAAATCATATTTAAAAATCCTCCACAGTCTTCAACATATTCAGAAGTTCTTAAAAGTAAAAACCACATTGGAGACTCAAGGCAATCTCTTAGCTATGAGTACCTATAAAATGAAAAACAAATTGTACTTTAAAAATACAATGACACAGAATAAATATTACCCTTCCTAGGGAAGTCTCATAGGGCCCCACCCATAGACAAAAAACTACAGTGACTAAAGGCTGCCAAGAAAAGGAGAAAGCCTTACCTAATTGGTATCCAAAATCAAGTGGTCTGTACTTTCAGAAGGGGAGGCTAAAATCTTTTTAGATTATGGATTAGCCTATAGAAAAATGTCTGTTGTAAATCAAATAGGGGGAAAACGAATACAAATCTCACTTATACAACTTAAGTAAAACATAGCTCTCTGAACAGATGAAGATAGGTTTCTTTTGTATCCCACAATCTAATCAATATTTATATGTATAATTCAGCTATTATTTGGCTTAAAGGGCTTATTGGGAAATATAATCATTTTTACTATTTTCTACAGAGAAAATATTTTCCAGTTTCAAATAACTCTGGACTTTTGAATTATAACCTGTTTTTATGTTCAAGCTAGCTGTGTATTATTTCTCTTGAAGTTGTACATAAAATGTTTTTACATTCAAATGAGTTACTGTATAAAGTACTGCATTATGCCATAATAAAGATATTAATGCAAAAAAAAGAAAGAAAAGAGTCAGAGATATCCCCTGTTCCCACTGTTGGGAGTCCCACAAGAGGACCAAGCTACACAGCTATAACATATATGCAGAGGGCCTAGGTCAGTCCCATGCAGGCTCCCTGGTTGTCAGTCCAATCTCTGTGAGCCCCTCTGAGCCCAGGTTAGTCGATTCTGTGAGTTTTCTTGTGGTGTCCCTGACTCATCTGGCTCTTACAATCCTTTCTCCTCCTCTTCTTCAGGATTCCATGAACTCTGCTTTATGTTTGACTGTGGGTCTGCATCTGTTTATATCAGTTCCTGGATGAAGCTTCTAGTTAACAATTGGGCTAGGCATTAACCTGATCACAGGAGATGGCCAGATCAGGCTAAGTATTTGCTATTGCTAAGAGTTTAAGCTGGGGTCTTCCTTGTAGATTCCTGGGAGATTCCCTTGTGCCAGATAACTACCTGACCCCAAACACCCTACCTTTCCAGTAGGCTCTTTCAGTACTCCCTCCCCACCCCCCCACCTCCCCACTCTGATCTAACCCATCCTAACTCACTTTCAGTCTACTCACAAAAATCTCTATTTCTCCTTTCTAAGGAGATCTAGGAGTCCCCACATGAACGTTCCTTGTTACCTAGCCTCTCTGGGGCTATGGATTATAGCATTGTTATTCTTTATTTTATAGCTAATATCCGCTTACTAGTGAGTACATACCATGTTTGTCTTTCTTGATCTGGGTTACCTCACTCAGGATGATTTTTTTCTAGTTCCATCCATTTGTCATCAAATTTCTTGGTGTTCTTGTCTTTAACATCTGAGTAAATGTGTAAATGTACCACATTTTCTTTATCCATTCCTCAGTTGAGGGACATCTAGGCTATTTCCAGTTACTGGCTATTACAAATAAAGCTGCTATGAACAAGTGTCCTTGTGGTATGATTGAGCATCCTTTGGGTATATGCCCAAGAGCAGTATAGCTGGATCTTGTGGTAGGTTGATTCCCAGTTTTCTGAGAAACTGGCACACTGACTTCCAAAGTGTCTGTACAAGTTTGCACTCCCCTCAGCAGTTGAGGAGTATTCCCTTTGCTCTACATCCTCTCCAGCATGAGCTGTTGCTTGTGTTTTTGATCTTAGCCATTCTGACAGGTAAAAGATAGAATCTCAGAGTCATTTTGATTTGCATTTCCTGGATGGCCAAGGATGTTGAACATCTCTTTAGGTGTTTCTTGACTATCTGAGGTTCTTCTGTTGAGACTTCTGTTTAGATCCATACACCAATTTTTAATTGGATTATTTGGTTTGTTGATATATAGTTTCTTGAGTTCTTTATGTATTTGGAAATCAGCCCTCTGTAGGATGTAGGGTTGAAGAAGATCTTGTTCCATTCTGTAGGCTGCCATTTTTTCCTTTTGATGGTGTCCTTTGCCTTACAGAAATTTTCAGTTTCATGAGGTCCCATTTATTGTTGATCCTAGTGTCTGTGCTATCGGTGTTCTGTACAGGAAGTAGTTGTCTCTTGTGCCGATGTGTTCAAGATTATTTCCCACTTTCTCTTCTATCAGGTTCAGTGTAACTGGATTTATATTGAGGTCTTTGATCCACTTGGATTTGAGATTTATACAGGGTGATAGATTGGATAGATTTGTATTCTTCTACATGCCAACATCCAGTTAGACCAGCACCACTTGTTGAAGATGCTTTCTCTTTTCCATTGTATAATTTTGGCTTCTTTGTCAAATATCAGGTGTCCATAGGTGTGTCAATTTACATCTGGGTCTTCAATTGCATTGATCCACCTGTCTGTTTTTATGTCAATACCATGTGGTTTTTATTACTATAGTTCTGTAGAAGAACTCAACATCAGGGATTGATACGTCCAGAAGTTCTTTTATTGTACAGGATTGTTTTAGCTTTCCTGGATATTTTGTTTTTCCATATGAAGGTAAGCATTGTTCTTTCAAGGTCTATAGAAAATTATGTTGGAATTTCGATGGGGATTGCATTGAATCTGTAGATTTCTTTTGGTAAGATAGCCATTTTTGCTATGTTAATCTTACCAATCAATGAGTATGAGAGATCTTTCCATCTTTTGATATCTTCTTCAATTTCTTTCTTCAAAGACTTGAAGTTCTTGTCATATGGGTTTTTCACTTACTTACTTGGAGTTAGCTCAAGATATTTTATATTTTTTGAGGCTATTGTAAAAGGTGTTGATTCTTTGATTTCTTAGCTCATTTACCATTTGTATATAGGAGGGCTACTGATTTTTTTGAGTTATTCTTGTATTCAGCCATTTGACTAAAGGTGTTTATCAGCTGTCAGAGTTCCCTGGTAGAATTTTGGGTCACCTATGTATACTATTATATCATTTGCAAATAATGATACTTATACTTCTTCCTTTCCAATTTGTATCTCCTTGATTTCCTTTAGTTGTCTTATTGTTCTAGCTATAACTTCAAGTACTAGGTTGAATAGTAATGGTATCAAGGAACGTCTTGCGCCTTGTTAGAAGAAATCCAATGTCAAGGAGACTCTGTTCTCTGCACTTGGGAAACAGGCCTCACTTTATATTGTGAGCACTCCCATGTTTTATATTCTCTAAAAGCTGACAGTTCCCAGTCACTAAGTCTCCAGAGACAGGAGGGAGTGAAACAGCCTGGAAAGTCAGGGTTGGCCCCCAGAAAACTCTACACTTGATCCTCATCCTTGCCTGGGATCTTTCAGACTAACAGAAACACAGCTGATTGCAGATCAATCCTTTTCACTAGGGTTCTGCCTCAGCACTTCCAGAGACTTTCTCTTCACATCCTTTTCCTCCCAAGTACTAAAAGCACATTACCTACTCTGCACACATGACACAATCACAAAACTGGCTCCATCTGACTTAAAAGTTACAGCTTAGGGTTTTCATCAGAATATACTTCCATGGGCACCCATGAGTTCCTGAAACACTTTGCACATCTCGGCTATGCACTTACAATTGACCCTCTGTAGCTCTTCCTCACACTATTCATTTATTCAAATATCCATGAGGCTTTGGGTTCTTACCTGCCACAATCATAAGACTGAGGAAGATGACCAGGCTAGAGGCATGACCAAATACACCCAAGCCAGGCAACTGAGGTTCAGAGTTCAATGCTGGGGTGGGGGGCAAGTAGAAGCAGTCCAAGAGACATGAGAATCCAGCACATTGGATGGTGGAAAATGACAAGAAGGAACCTTGGCCAGCTGCCTTCTCTGCTGCCTGGCATGGCCTATTTGAATTTTCTCCTGAGTGGGTCAAAGTGATGACTACATTGAACAACTGAGCCATGTGATGTCAAGATTGTTTTAAAGAGAGATTTGGGGAAAGAATATATTTGAAGGGCACAACATTTTCACACATAAAAAGAGTAGCAAAGAAAAATGCAAGCACTTTGAACTTTTTCTTTTCAGATTATGATTTATGTGAAACTCTTGGAGCCCTCTTCTGTGATTCCATGGGTCACCCTGCCACACCACATACAGAAAAATGACACCAGTCCACATGCTCAATGTATCTCTGTGCATTCCTTTAGGGTACTGGTTTTGTTTTCATTGGATTCTCAAAATTTGAAATGAGTCAGAATGTTATTTTACAGGGGAAAAAATAAGTGGATTTTTGCTCTTTGGCCAAACCTTATGCATGGAAAACTTCATAATCTTCTTTAGGCTTGACTGTCTCCTTTCTTTCAGCTACCTTTCAGATGACAACAGATGAACTCATCTCTTTCCTCTGTAGACTCACAAAGAGCATGTAAGAAATGTCTAAGAAGACAAACCCTTGCCTGGGAGGTGGTGACACAACCTTTAATCCCAGCACTTAGAAGGCAGAGGCAAGTGGATTTCTGTGAGTTCGAGCCCAGCCTGGTCTACAGAGAGAGTTCCAGGACAGTCAGGGCTGCACAGAGAAACCCTGTCTCAAAAAACAAACGACGATTGATGATGATGATGATGATGATGAGGAGGAGGAGGAGGAGGAGGAGGGAGAGGAGGAGAAGGCAATGACAAACCTTCGTGTCCATGTCCTTTTTGCTTCCTTGGCTATCTAGTCCATTAACTGATACAACAGGAGCTTTGACCATATTTGTGGTCACAATTATCACTGAGACTGATGTCACTGGAAATAATACTAAGCTATAGCCATTGTGTTTGAGAAGATGGGGTCCAGGGGAAACTGTTACAGTATTCCCAATAGCACCCATATGGTTGTAGGCAACTTTCCCAAGGGTCTGCTATTGGCGCAGTTCCAGTATCACGTGAGAACAGATCCAGGCCAGTTCTGTCTGGTGGGAGGGACTTCTGTCCTATGTACTCTTAGTGTTGTAGAGTCACCATGCACTACCAGGTGACTAACTATACCTCTTCCCTGTCCCAACTCAGGGGCACAGATACAAACTCCCTAGATAGAGTCTGTGTGGAATGTGACAGAAACAAAAATTTAGTTGTACCTGGTCCGTGATGAAGCCTTACCTGGATGTCCATATTGTTCCAAACATGAGGGCAAAGGTAGCTTTTATTTTGTAGAATTTCCTTTTTGACCTCCCTTGTCATCTTCTGGAATATACACAACCTTCGTTCAGGTAATCCTGTCCCACACATCCTCAAATTCAGAAATCCTTTATTCTGTTGTTTTATCTAGTCTGTCAGGAAGGCTTTCAGCTGTGCGTTTACATGGAGATCTCTAATTCCAAGCCTTCGGTTTTTGTCTTCTCATCATCTGTTTCTTCACCCATTCCTTTCACTCAAACTGTGTATTAGTTTCCTAATGTCATTTTTGGGGTATGTTTATGTGTTCTCCTATATTTCATGGTACCACCTTGGACTATTTTTTTAAAACTGTTTTCCAGGAATTTTACCATGTGGTTTTTATCTGCAGAAGTGCACTTTATCTTTTTCAAGGAGCTTGCAAAGGAAATCTAGATTCACTTTCTGAAAGTTTACTCCAGGCATTATTCATACCTAAACCTCCACTTTGAGACAGCCAACTTCCTTTATTTCTCTTTATAGCATTAAGATAATTGAATGAGATGAATAGTTCCTTTTCCTGTAACTCGACGGTTCTAAACAGCAGGATCTGATTGTTTTCTCACATTTAATTCTTGAAGTAAATATCACAAACTGCCACATTCCTAATTTGCATATGCAACAGCAATAAATCTTACCATTAACATTCTCTTTTTCTTTTTTTTGGTTTATAAAATGTGGGTGATTTTTATTTCAATAAGGCATAAGAAGTTATTAATTACATGAATTAAATCAAACAAAATCTCAAGTAAATAACATGAAAAAGTTATTAAATTTTACTTTTATTCTTTGTGGATTTCACATCATGCACTCTGATCCCTCCCACTTACCTCCCTTTCTCTTCTTATCTACACTCTGCCCTTGCAACCTCTCCCTCCCCAAAACAAAACCAAATTTAAAAGAAAAACCAAACAAAACAAAAACAAAGAAGAATCTTGTCCTGGCAGCTGTAGGGTGGCTCAGTGAGTCACACAGTTTACCCTTTAGTCTGTTTATCTTTACTTGCAAGTGTTCATTGCCAGGTCAGTGGTCTGGCTCGAGGCCTCTGGCTTCTGCTACACCACCGACAATGGGCTCTCACCGGGGCTCCTCTTGGGTATCTTGTTGTCCTGTGTCATGGAGATCTGTTGTTTCAGATCTGTAGGTTCATCCCCTTCACATGCTCCAACAGTTCACAGATTCAGTGGATGTTGGGATGGGCCAACTCATAGCCCTGGCTCTGGGCCTGGGTGGTGTCTGGGTTGATCAGTTCCCAGGATTTCCTTCCTGTCACAACCAGATGAGCACTGCCTCAGCTTCCTCACCCAATGCAGGCTACAGCAAGGAGCGGGACCGGTTCTCCTGCTCTTTGGGGCCCTCAGATCCAGATCTCCCAACCCCCCATATCTGCCAGGGCCAGCTCTACTATTTTGCCCAGGCAAGGTGCAGGGCCCTTCCTCCAGATTGCTGTAGGGGGTATGGGGGGAGGGGCTCAGCTCTCCTGCTCTCAGGCCCTCAGGACTGGTCACCTGCTACCCCACAACAGGGTTAGCTCTAGTGTGCTGCCTAGGCAGGGTATAGGGCCTGCTCTCCTGTGTGCTGTGCTTGGTGTAGGGCAGGGCTAGCTCTTTCACTCTTGTGACCCCAGGGCCAGCTCTCTCACCTGCCACAGGTAGCAAGGGGTGGAGGGGGAGGTCATCTTTCCTTCAGCCATGCCACCACATGACAGATGAGGGGGGCAGGGTCAGCTCTGTTGCTCTCAAGTTCCTCTCAGGGCTGGCTCACCCAGGTCACTGACAACAGGGTCAGCTCTAGTGTGCTGCCCAGTTAGTACAAATTTTAATAAAACGTGAACATCAATGTTATTACATGAAATCATATAAATCTTATAAATACATGAAAATTAATAAAAATAAATAAATAGATGACAGGTAGATGAATAAATAAATATCAGGTCAGTCATCTCTGAGAGACTGATCTCCTTGATANGAATGTATTTCTCACATATATGTTTAGCATTATTAAAGTATTTCCTAAATTCATATAAATCAAATATGACCAAAGTACAAATAGGAGTCACCTGGAATAACACAGGTAGATATCCAAGTCTAAGTTGTCAGAGTTCCCAAGAAGAATGGTTTCCAGAGGACCCCAGGTCCACCTTTGCAACATTCTTTTTCCAGGGAAGGAAGTCAAGAGAGTGATTTCCACCCTGACAATCTCCCAGGCACAGTCACTGTATTTCTTCTCTTTCAGGTAAAGATGGATTCCCCTGAAATATCTCAAAGGTGTTTGTAGGTCAGACCTTTCCCCTATCTTCACCTCCCACAAATGGGTCCTCCAGTTGCTGAAGTAGTTGAGCATGGAGTTTGTCCAGGAGGGCCTCAGTCCAGGCATCAGAGGAACTCTCTGTGAAGAAGAGTTGGAGGATGGAATGTGCTGGAGCCTCAGATGGAGGAAAGACATAGNTTAGACCCTCTGGAACTGGATGGCATCCACCATCTTCCTTGGAAATTGGAAGTCCCTTCTGTCACTCCTGCAAGAGGAAGAGGAGACTCCTCATTTGGCCCAGGAGCACAAATGTCTTCCTGCTAAGCTTGGGAGAGCTCTGAGGCTGCTCACAGCCCAGAGATCCAACAGGGCATAGCTGCTCATCCCCAGGGAGGCCAGGAGGGGGAGCAAGAGGACCATGGGGAAATGAGAGTGCTCCTGGCCTGAGTGAGCTGAGGTTGGTGGTGAATCTTGGACTCTGGTTTCTGTGAAGACAGCCTGTGCACACATGGCTTTTATGCAGCAGACACAATTCTCATTTCTGAACATTTCTCCACAGTTTACTTCCTTACTTTTATTTGCATGTTCTCCATGTGACCTGAGAGCACAAGTCTAAAATAATCATTTTGCAATGAAAGTGAATGCTCCCAGTAAACTAGATATTCCTCTCCAAACGGAAATTATCATTCAATGATAATTTGGTCTGTATTCAGAAGTGTATATATGTATGTAATCACTCATTTACAAACACATCCGCAATTATAGATTTTTTGCATATTTAAATATTGGTCTGATGTAGGTACAAGATTTTAGCCACAGTCTGCGCCTCCATTTTCCATCCTTCCTTTACATATAGAGTGATGCCCCTCCCACTCTGTGGGTTTCTGTGGCTATTCAGTGACTTGCTGAACCATTCATGGCAAAGAAGCTTGTAGCATCAGGAGCAGAGGGTAGTTGTGTTTTATTTTGAAGGTGACCCATTACTTCTGAAAGAACTTCTCTGACGATTCTAATCCTAAGGTAATGCTGCTTCCCCCTCACCATGGGACTCACACAGAGCCTGTCCCATCTAATAACATCTTCTGATGTACAGTGACAAAGGTCCTCAGCATCCCTCCTCCCACCTCCCACCCAGAGAGCACAAACACTATCCTATGACTTCAGAACTTCAGTATACTGGATCCTAGAGAGTTTTCATCTAGGTGAAAGGCCTTTGTTTTCAACAGTGACCCATGTCCCTGGGTATTGAAGTGTCAGGAATCCTTAGAAGCTTACAACAAGGTGGTTTTTGCTACATTGCTGAAAAAACTGTCCAATTTGTCATAAGTCTATTTTTATTAAACAAATATTTATTTGTCAATCTTTTTCTTAAATACTACTTACTATGTTTGACAGTGATGGATTAATGACATTACGTTCACTAGCAGCTGCTTTTTCAGGAATTAGTATCCTACACATGTTCATGCAGGCAGTCTGATGTATTACCCATACCCCATGCCCTCCCCTCAAAGCCCCACCATCTCCACCACTGTCTCTTACTCTATCCCTGTGCAGCCTAAACATCCTGGCCACTCTGCCTGTGCTTCATCTGGGAAAAATATGTGCTCTTAACTTTTCTGATGTTTTCAAAAACATGATGGTGGCTTGATGGTGGACATTGGTTAACTTATCCTTTAGTTACATTCTATTTCATAGAGAGGTAATGAAAACACAGGGAACTAAAAGAACGAATGAAGAGTAGCATCATTTTTTTTCTCTATGACTCTCCTTCATTTTTTACTTATTTTTTCCACTTTTCAAAGAGCTAAATTCCATAGTGGTTTTGTGGCCTAAAAGAACATCTGAAACTTCAGTTGCCAATAAAGCTAAAGGAAGTGACCTTTGCTTGTGAAAGAGTGAAATCTAAGCTGGAGAAACTCAGTGGGGCAAAGCTGGGTAGCTCAGGACAAAGTAAGCTGAAGCTGATGTTGAAGTCCACAACAGCAGGTGAGGGGAAGCATCCGGCAGAGATGAAAGGGAGAGCCACTCCTACACCAGCCAATCGGCTGACTGACCTCTGTAAAACCAGATACGTGTGTTTTTGAATAGCTTTGATGAGGGTAAGGAGGAGTCAGACAAGCTAACTCACAGAAGCCTGGAACCTGACCCCACTCACTGCAACACTAACCCCCTCTGGCAGGATTATATGTTAATGTTCCTTCAAGGCATCTATTTCCATAAACCTAGATGATAAAAGGGAATTAGATGATCCTTAAACTTCTGTCATTAATTTTGATAACAAGTATGATGACATTAAAATTTAACTAACGCTAATTATGGAAATTATATTGCTGTGAGGTCTTGGAGAATATTCACTCATATACTTACCTAGCAGGGGAGATACCATGAGCCAGAGAATATTCGCTCAACCCTCTCTGTAAAACTGTTTGAATGATACTCATCTATAGAACATTTTAGAGACAAAATTAATCTTCAAAGTTAGAACACAGATCTAAGGTCAAGTTGCAATATGATTCATCTGCAATAATCCTTAAAATAAATGGAGATGGAGGCACACACGAGAATTCAGAGCTCAAGAAAACCCATGGCATGAAATTGGTAGAACAGAGGAGGAGGTTGGGATAACAGCAGGTTAAGTGGGTTTTCTTTCTGTTTGTAAGAAATAAGACAAAATACTTTTTTTGGTTTGCTTTAATTTATGTGTATGTGTGTGTGTCCATGTACACATGCCAAGTGTGGTTGCATTGTTTTCCTTTGTTTACAACTGGCATCAAAATAGATGATGTTCCCCTTCCCCCCACAATTTTGTCTCTGCATTGTTTCTCCAGTTTTATAAGCAGTCATCCTGGATTTACAGACATTTAACAATGGATGAGAACTGATCTAGCAACCTGATCTAACTAGGTAAAATCCATAAATTAACCTTCACAAAAGACTTTGCTGCCAATAGCAACTGTGATTTTACAATCTTTGCATTGCGTTTGTTCTGCTGGGAAGGCCATGAGCCACTTCTTGCTAAATGTACTCAAAGGTTCCTGTGACCCTAGGTGTATGCACACACGACTTGCACAGCATTTGTATTTTTAAAGAAACTGAATCCCTGGGCTGCCTGGGTTCCATGAATAAGATTTCTCTATATTGTGATGACCTATTGTGTTTTAGCATATTTGCAAAGGGTGCTAGAATAACCTATATAGCTCCTTTCAAACACTCCATAGGCTGCTGTGGTCAGAGTCATCCATGCTAGGGACACCGGCTGTTGATGCCTTCTCCCTGGGACGGCATTGTGTTCTCTGAAGCCTCTTCAGTCATCCCTTTTTAAAATTGAAAATGTTTAAATGGTTGACTCCACACAGCCCAATGGCATTGTTCCATCCCTTAGAATGTTCTAGAAATGTTTAAGTCACTCTGTTTTCCTTCCACATTCTACAGTTTTCTGAGCAAATGAACTTCCTGTGCCCTCTCCATCTTCTGATGGAGTCAGGGTGCAGATGCACCTAAACAGGGGAGAGATGGGCTTCTGCATCCTTAACCATTTCATTGAGGGTTGACCTGTGTAAGGCTCTTTATTTAAATGTGTTCTGTATCTTATTGGACATTAGTGGCTCTTGAACACTGCAACTCAGGAAGCAGGAGACAGCAAAATTCAAGTCATGGTTACAGTCATACTCTTGGTCCTGAAGCTCTAAATGGTAGTTAGCTCTATCTGATCTGGCATGTTGATCTTTCCCTAAGGACTCTGTCTGTGTTCATCAGGTCACTGCATCCCGCCATCCTGTGCCCATTGTTATGTGACCAGACACTACACAGCAGAACTACAGGAAAAGGGTAAAGTCTGGCTCTACTGAAGGATGCCAGTGATCAGGCAAGTCAATACTCTTTCCAACTCATCTCACCCACATCCAGCCCACCTTCTCAGTTTCATAATTTTGAGAATATATAACAGGTCAATAGTGTTGCCTTATGAAACAGAATATAGCTATGGAGAAGTACAGGGCCAGCTGGCAGTATAGAGACATTGAAACTTTGGGGGTAGTTATTTATATTGAAAAACTGAGTTGATAATATAAGCAACAACAAAAATAGAAGTAATCAGAGTGGAAGGAAGTTATGTAATCACAAAGTCAGCCAAGTTTACATGACCAACAACTCTCAGGAAAAAAAAATGGTTAGCAACATCTAAGGAAATTTGGAAGAAAAAGACCTATGGGAAGAGTTATAGTTGGTCAGGAAGGAAAGGACCAAGTGTGTTGTTGCATATTATTTACAAAGAGATAGCTATGATGGCATGCCAATTTTAAAGCTCTACNTAAGGGCTTTCAGTGTTTTCTCTGCAAAACAAAAACAAATGGTGTTTGAGGAGATTCATGTTTAAAGTGTATAAAACTTCACAGTGTGTGCCATGTATGAACTGTCACACAGTACTGCTTAAAAATGGACAATTTTCATCCTTAAAGGCATCAACCAAAATGAAATTCAGTTAAAAATACATCCGTCTATGTCACCCTGAGTCCTGACTAGCCCACTTCCAAGTGGTGGGAAGAGAGAAGGCCAGAGACAAAGTCCTCACCTAAACCATAGCACTGACCCAGTAGCAGGGCTGGAGCAATACACAAGTTGTTCTCTGACCACAGACAGAGATCAGGTCCCAATGGAAGTGAAAGCTCCCGTCTTCCTCAGCAGTCACATTAACTCCTTAGTTACAACGTGCTGCAGATCACCTTGGGGCCTGTGAGTTCTGTACAGTCTAGGGATGTCAGCAGACTATCCTAATGATCTCTAAGGCTGCTTTACCTGTGTCTGTGTTTTCTCTAAGAGCCTAGTGAGACTGGCACTGACGCAAGCTCATTCTTTCGAAGTGGTAGAATGCTCCCTGGGTTATAAGGTCAAGAGAAGAGAACTTCTAGAACGCAGGGATGAAAACAACCTGTGCATAGCACCTTGCAATGCACAGCCAAACAGGAGGCTTTCCTTGTGATGTCACATCCAGATGAGCAGGTCCTCCCTCTCTGCCTGAGACCTACAGAGCCCAGAGGGATTAATACATCAAGAGTTGTTGTCCTCTAAGTGTGCCGGTGGCAAAGGACACATTCTGAATGTTTTGTTCCCACAATGCTATCCATTGCCAAAAAAGAACATGCTTGCCTGAGTAGGGAGTGTTTCTACAAGATACAAAAGCCAAGCAAATAGGTCCATTCTGCTGCAGCAATAAATTCATTGCACAAGAGGAATCATTAGCTCTGAGACAGGTGGACTTCTATGGAAACAGAAAACAAGCAGGTCTCCAGACATGAGTGGCCTCCTCTCTCCTGGCAGGTAGTGAAGCATGTCTCTGGTATTACTTTCTAAGCAAAAGCATAAAATGGCCCAGCCTCTGATTTCCTTTTAGCTACACTATACCTACATCATCTTAACAGATACAGTCAGTCATTTTAAAAAGTATTCTACATTAGGGCTGGAGAGAGATGGCTCACCAGGGTTTGATTCCCAGAACCCATATGGAGGCTCACAACCATCTGTAACCTCAGTCCCAAGTGATCTGACACCCTCTTCTGGCACCCTGAGGCACTGCATGCACATGATGCATAGACATACATGCATGCAAAACACCCATACACATAAAATACAAATAAATGTTTTTTAAAGTATTCATCTGAAGGAAAAGGAAAAATAATTCCTCCTTTAGGAATTTCTACAAAATGGGAAGTTCCACTCATCTTTTGCTTTTAATTTGTGGCTTTGTTCTCTTTCGGAAATACTGAGGGAGATACCACAAGGAAAGGGAAAACAGCTATTGGACTAAGTGTGAGTTATTGAGTGTGAGTAAGCAATCAGGCACTTATAGAGGGAGAGAATGATGCTTACTGTCATTTCTCAATCAACAGTTTTGTTCTAAGAAAGTGGGAAGTATGCTGGGTATCTGAATCAGCAAGGGGATGCTGCACATTTCACTGGTCCAGGACACCAGCTGTTTTCCAGTATTTCTACCAGCTGTCACTTCCTAGCTGAACATAAAGTTAGAGCTATTCCCATGTCAGGAGTGACTGTTCTTCAGTATTCTCCAAAACTCTTCCTAGATGTATCTTTATTTTTTAGAAAAATGATCATTTTAAAGATGGCTACTAAGATTGGTAAAATATTTTAATATTGTGATATAATCTTTCTATGAAAGTCTTTTATAAGGTACAATATGTAACTGTTAGGGTTACCAAAACATGGTCTCTGATTCGTGAAGAAAATCCTCCTTCAATGTTGGGATTTCTACGTGCTCAGCCTGGGTTGCTGCTCTTGGTACAGCTGTTCTCCAGGTACAACTCTTCCCTGAGTTTTCCTTAACCTGGAAGCACTACATCCTGCATACTTACTTTAGGTGTGGCCTTAAATGATATGGAACAGATATCAGGAGGGCTCTCTAGCAGTTGAATCACAAAACATAGACATTTTACTTAACTTCTGCTTTCTGTTTGTGGTTCTGCTCTTCAGGGAAACCACTGAGCTGAGACCAGATGGAAGAGAAAGCGAACAGGCAGAAAGATGAAGGGAGAGCTCACATGAGACTGAGTTACATCCTGGTGCTGTGGAAATGAATCCTGGATGCTGAGGCAAGGGTGATGACTACCCAATCACTAACTAAGCATCACAGGTCTTATGCACTTTCTTCCAGATGTTTCCCCATCCAGTCTCCATCTCCTAACTAAACATAAAAAAGAGACTTCCTTAAAATGAAGAGCTCTCCTGAGCTATGGTGTTTTCTGCCTCTCTAGACTTCATAAGACAATAGTGTCTTTTTAAGCTGTTCCCTTTGAAGTCAGCTACTGAGTAGTGGACACAGACACGATGAATTTTAGAGAAAGAAATAGTATTTTCACATACAGTAAAGAAATATTGGGGGATACCGGATCTGGTCCAGGAGGTTGTTCTTTAGTGATAGGGTCCTGAAGGAGAGGACCATGATATCAAAAGATAAAGAAGACAGAAGATGGAGAAGATAAGAAAGTTTGGAATCAGGAGGTCTTGCAAAAGCTGTATCTTATGCTAAGCAAACTTATTAAGAAGTATGGTACCTTATATACTATTTCCAGGGAGAAATGGTATAGAGTCAACAGAAACTACCATACAATGGGACTAAGTCAGCAAGAGGCTAATAAAATAATGCTTCACAAGGGGAACATAGGGTATCTCAAGAGCACTGTAGATTGAGCACCCAGCAACCTTGGGGCTGATAACCATAGCCACTTACAGTAGGAAGAGTTGGCTTCTCAGGATCCAAAATCACAGCTCTCCCCAGGCCCCGGCCCCAGCCTATAATTGGCTCTGCCAAGCTATGTTTCTTCTCCATAAGTCAGGGCCTCAGAGAAAGTCTTGGTTGATCAGTCCAGCTCTTAACAGATACCTACCATATTTAAAATACTGTGCTATGGAAAATAATATCTAAGTGCTTTACAATGCATGTCTTTGTTTGCTGTTCAGAACAACTATGGAAACACTTCGACCTCATTTTAATTCAGAGGAAACTGAGGCCTGGAGAGATTGAAATGGTTCAACATCTCTCTCTCTCTCTCTCTCTCTCTCTCTCTCTCTCTCTCTCA
>LZPO01088572.1:0-10313 GCA_001675575.1 Neotoma lepida | reverse complement strand
CCCTGAGCTAGGCTGGTGGCCAGCAAGTTCCAGCAACCTCTATGTCTGCCTTGCTCAGTGCTGGGATTACAAGTTCCTGCATGGGTGCTGGAGTCTAAACTCAAGTTCCCCTGGCTATGTGGCTCTTATACCTGAAGACACCTCTCCAACTCCTGATGGAAGTGGGTTTTATACAAGGACTGTTAAGGTCACATGTGGGCCATTTGCTTTGTTTTCCTTTACCTAGGAAGTACAATTCAGTTTTCTGAGATGANGTTTTACATCAGTATTAGGGGGAAGCGATCGACTGTTCTAAACACCTCTGTATACACATTTACACTGCCTGCCCTATTTCTCATCTGTCTTGACTTAGTCTTGGCATTACTGAATACTAACCTCTGAAGTCATCCCTTGAATAAAGATTTGCTTTTAGCTCCATCATTCTTGACAGTTTTGACTGCACCTTCCTGTACCCTCAGCCCTGACTTGACAAGCAGAGATATGTAATCTTACAATATTTTGTCCACTGCCAGTACCTCCTTTTCTCTTTCTATTGTTTTATAATCATAAGTATTCATTATCATTTTTATGCTGTCAACAGAAAAAGGAACTATAAGTGACCAATTTACCCACTTGAGTGTACATTTTTAACCCTACAGATTTGGAATTACTGTAGAGATTAGTCAGGGGAATATATAGCTTATGACATTTCAAATATATTATTATGTATCTAATATATTTTTCTTTAAGAATAATTGGAGTTCTTAGGAAAACATCAAAGGGCAAATTTATTGCTGAAATAGTATGCATGCAGAAATGAAACGTTTTTTTTTTGCTTTTGGTTTTATTTATGTTTTAATGTTTATGATTTAAATAGGATTTTTTCACTTTCCCGCCGCCAGCCCCTCCGAGCTATCCTCACCTGGACCCTGTTCATGTCCCCTCCAGTCTCAGTTTGTTAGACTTTTTCTTGTTTAGTCTTGTTGAGTGTGTGTGTGTGTGTGTGTGTGTGTGTGTGTGTGTATTTGCTGGGTACATTTTTGTTTGTTGTTTGTGTGTATGTGGTTTCAGGGATGACCACTTGGTATTGGTCAACCAATACAGCGTTCATACCTGGAAGAGGCTAATTCTCCTGCCATCAGTCATTAGTTGCCTATAGTGCTTTATCTTGAAGTGGGACCACACAAAAATTTTCTCTTCCACATTAACATGACCACCGACATTGTCATTGTTCCAATCTTATTTATGCAGCCAACAAGAGAGACTGTTTCTCGGTCTTCTGGCTCTTACAGTCTTTCTGGTCACATGTTTCCTGAGGGGTAAATGCAGGAGCTGTAGTGCAGATGTATATACTGGGGATGGGCGCTCCAAGATCTGTGGATCTTTGCNTTGTGTCCAGTTGTGGTTTCTGTGATCTTAAAAGAAGTTAAGCTACTTGGCTTGACAATGCTTCCCATTAGAAGTAGAGATTAACAAAAACCAAGAACCAGACACATTCTTTTTGAATGGTTGGCCAGGGTAGTTCAAGTATGTATTTGTGTGTGTGTGTGTGTGTGTGTGTGTGTGTGTGTGTGTGTATGTGTTTTCATTTACTTCTTCAAATTTTATCAAATATTTCAGAATAGAATATTTTAAAACTAGCAAGAGTTTTAGATTTTTAAGTACTTTCTCACATTAATGACAAAGGAATTACTACTATTGGTGAAAGTGAGCGCCCCAATTCTCAAGGCATCAGTGATCATGTGATCTCAAGCATTAAATCATCTCACCTCTTCTTTAATGCATCTCTACGGAAATTCACTTCCTCTGAGTCTGAGTATTATCCACTTTTAGCGCAGTTCATCTCATTAATAAATGTTTAATTAATCTCTGATCACTGGTTTAATAAATGTCAAGGGAAACAATTTTGATCATTTACTTTTAGTTATGAAATGATGAAAGAAAACTATTCTATAACATAACATAACAATATTTGACTATCTAATATTATATATATACGTATACATATATACACATAATATATAATTTATGTAATATTATATATATATATGTTGGCTAACTAAGCAAATAGACATATTCTCTGAATCAGACTCAGCTTTCTGTACAAACATACAGTGGCAATGTCAGACATCAAACCTGTAAATGCGTTTTGAAATGATGGAGTTTTGTGACTGTACTGTGTAGCAAGTAGATAGCATGCAGAAGAGTTTTATACAATTTTATTTTCATACTGAGGTGGATAATAAATTTGTTGATCTAAAATGCTGATATTTAATGATCAGTATGAAAATTCAAAGTAACACTTTCACAATTTTATAAGGTTAAATCCTACAGAAAAGTAAGAGAATAATTATTTTAAATTTCCAAGTNACCATCTAGGTCTACAGTGACTTCTTTTATTTTTTAATTTTTTACATGCTTATGATATGTTAGAGTGAATGTAAAAATTCCAAGTTCTGATCAGCAAAACAATTGAATCATCCCTACATCCCTATTAATATGTGAATATATATATATATATATATATATATATGGCAAAATGAGTTTTATTGACATTTTTATTTATTGAAGACCTATTTCTAAGTTTTATATAAATACTTTCGTTTAAGTTAGTATCAAAAGCATTTCTCTGTTTTCCTACCAAAATAGCACACTTGGTACTCTCTAATTTTATTGACTTCTGCTCTTCTACTATTTTCTGTATACCTAATGTGTTTGCAAAGTTCATCTATTATGACTTTATCTTGCTGTAGATTGTGTGTTTCATACGTAGTAAGTATAGGGGAAATTATTAAGGCAACTCCACGTAGTTAACAGGTTTATTTAGGACCACTTACAGCAAGTAAAAGGGTTGGTCACAGGGTACAGGAGAGGTGAGATGCAGTCCAGAGGTGTTCTCTGGAGAACTCTGTTCAATCTACCATCCAGCGTCCAGGCTCCAGGAACCAAAGGGCCTGCATGGACGATCTGTCGTCTTATAGGCTCCTGTCTTGGCGGCCCGAGGGGGAGGTCCTNGGCAGGCTTGGCAGTTACCTGAAGCCTCAGTAGGGGTTGTGCTTCCAGGTCAAAGCTGGAACTGCTGCCCACTACAAATAAGTGTTATAAAGTAATTTAAATTCTGTGATTAGTTCTCTTTTTACTTTGAAAAGCCCTTTTACTTTACTTTGGTACCTGCAAACAAGGCCCAATGACACCAAAGATCCATATTGAAACAGAGAAAAGTTTTACTTAAGAAATTGCTATAAACCTCATTCCTTGGATTAGAATATGTCAATTTAAGCATTTTTAATTTCTTCAAGTTTTCAAGTTCATAGATCAATGATCACTAGCCTTCTTGTTTACTTTTTTCAAGTAAACACCTGATAGGCAATGTAGCTCTACATGTTGGAACCTTCCTAGTGGATTATCTTCACTGCAATCTCTGGTCTCAGANGGTTATCATGCAATTTACTTGCACACATTGTTTATTGGAAATTTTGGTAATTTGATTTAAGAAGCCAATCTTACTATGTATGCATTTANATCATTTAGACACAAAATCTAAGATATCTCATAGTTTCAAAAATGTATTTGATGATAGTTTTAAGATTATAACCACTAAAATCTAAAAAAAGTGAAGAAATCTATTGCCTTAGAATAAATATGTAGTATAATCTGTGGGATACATCAGGCAACTATTTTTATAATATCAGAATCTGATGGATAAGATAAAATTTAGGAAGGCTGCAAGGATGTTAGATACCCATTCTGATATAGGAATTGTTCTCAGTAAATAATAAAAGGTAAAGAAAATTATTGGTATGATTATAACATTTCAAAGTTGGTAAATTTCTGAGGAATCTTCTAAGAGAATCAAGGAAGTGACAGGTTATTTGTAGCTACTCATGGGAAGCTCCTTGGTTAAATGATATGATCTTTGTCAAAGTCAAGTTATTATTAAATAAATGATCTTGTAATGATAATAGTTGAAAACTCTTATTCATGATTATATCTATTTGTCTGAGTGCTTCTGACTCATGAAAGAAGCAGATCACTGCAGAATTGAAGAATATGATTATTTATAGGGAAAGAAAAAGGCAGCTAGAAAGATGAAGAAAGTCTGCAGCAAACATGGAGACACTGTGTTTACTTTGCTATCAGAGCATATAAAATGTGAATAAATCACATTGATTTTTTTCAAGTTATTTTGCAAATTATCCTAAAAGAGCAGCATATGCTAAATGTCTATTATTTAAATTTAAGAAATGTCTTTCAAATTTCCAAATACTCAGTAAGCTTTAAACTACTAATTTAAAGTCAAATGACCCTGAGATCTCANGTTTGCCCTCTCTTCACCTTTCCACCAGTGAATACAACAGTGCCTTAAAATGCACTGAACGTGGGCCTGGGACCTGGAAAGTGTTGCATNGCAGCAGCCTTTTAGCTCAATTTGCAGCATAAGAAGGCTGGCCGGACAGTTTAGTCCAGCACAGCGTGAGGCACTCACGTGCTCAACGGAAAGATAAATAACAAAAGCAAAGTCAGTTTAAAAATGCAAGAAAAGATAGTCATCAGTGATTGTGAGGTTTTTATTACTTTGGAAATGCTCTGCCAGAATCTGGATGCTTTGTCCTGCAATTTTCAAGAGAAGAGAATACAATGCTAGCTTTTGGATGCACTTAAATCAAAGAGGCTGTTAATTTTCCCCAGATACTTCCTCTTGTCATTAGATTTTAATTACCTTAGGCTCTCCTACTTTCACGTGGGAAAGTTCTATAAAGGGAGGAAAGAGAGGTGGATGGAGGAGGGAGGGCAGGGAGAGGAGTGTGAGAGTAATCAGATAACCCACCCCTCCACGGACTCTCCGAGGACAGAAGACTAAGGTGAGGTCTGAGTTTTAACCCGTACCTCCAAACTGAAACCAGACAGCATGTTCTTTAAAAAAAAAAAAATTTAACATGTATACATGTTTTCTGTGTCTTTTTCTCTTTCCTTCAAAGAAATACTTTCACTTCTAAATCAGTTTTTAAAAAATCATTGAAAATATTAGAAAAACCATGCAGGTTCCCTCATGTAGTGGCTCACACCTGTAATCTTAGTATTCGGTAGATGAAGAATGGAAGATTATTCTTAAGTTGGAAGGATACTTACTGTATACACAATTCCATGACAACCTGGAATCCAGACCAAACCAAACCAAACAAAAACAGTAATCAGAGAGAAAACTAACCAAAATAAAATTTCATTCATTGTTAAAGTTGAACATGAATCATTTTATGTTGAATAATTAACAATCCTGTGACCTGCAGTAGTGTTTAGTATCAATCATTATATCATTTGTCCAAAGACAAGGCTGAAAAATTAAGGCAATGTGTTTTCTCGTATTGAAATCACACTTCTTTTGGTCTTTATATCTTCGGTACTGAGAGTTTCAGTGCATTGTTCATTCTAGGTGAGTGGCCTTTCATTAAAATGTACATCACCAACATTATTATTATTATTATTATTATTATTATTATTATTGAGATAGAATCTTGAACTCACTCTACATCCCACACAGATTTTTTTACCAGAAATCTCTGGCCTCAGTCTCCAGAGTAGCTGTGATGGCAGATATACTTAAAAAATTTTAAATTAAACATAAATAAATAAAAATTATATTGAGGATTACATAATATTTCCTTGTAACATATTTTAACTCTTGTTATTAGGTTTTCTAGCTAATTAAACAAGGACATGTGTGGATCTTTGCAGAGAAAACTATTATTATAAGCCAGTGAAAGTTGTAAACACCACTTTCCAGGCTGAACATCAATTCTACAGTTATTCTTCTACAAATATACAAGCCATTAGACACAGTCTTAGTAAGATATGCTCCCAGGTTTTTAAATGGTTGCTAAAGGGAAGTTAATATGCCAGAACTTATATGCCATGAATATTTTGGGNAAATTACTCCAAATATCATTTAATAACTCCTGTAGAGTCTCAGTTTCTTCCCTCATCCTCTTTCCCCAACCATGGTCATTCTCTTTCTCCCTTAGTCCATTGTGTTTTTCCCATAATAAAGTATAATAAGAACAAGATAAAGTATTATAGATTAATGTGCACCATAAAGTGATATGTGGTGCCTTAATTGTCATTGCTGCAGCAGAGTAACAAGCAAAAGGATCTTAAGNAATAAAAGGTTTATTTTGGCTCACAGTTACAGGCAGAGTACTGTCCATCAAATACCAGGAGTCTGGCAGCAGGTGCTGGAGTCAGCTGGTCATGTGGCAGCTACGGTACAGACACCCATAATTATGAATGCTCTTCAATGTGCTCACTCCTTTATATACAGTCTAGAACTCAAGATCACAGACTGCTACCCCCCACTGTAAGGGTTGGTCTGTCTACCTCAATTACTTAATCCTCACAGNGAAAAAACAAAATGCAACAAAACAAAACAAAACAAAAACCCTAAAAGCCTTTTTCCCAGGTAATTCTAGATCCTGTAAAAATGGACAGTACTAAACAGTACATTGAATTACCACAATAATTCAGTCAAATAAGCTTTTATTAAATAAAANAATTTGTTAAATAAAACTTGACAGCTACATGCTAATATTCTGTCCTACTGATTTTCAAAGCTTTTACAGCAAAAAATTTTCAGCCAGTTTTATACTATCTCATTTTATGTTTGTAATAATGACTTCCTAATTGATTAACACCATCATTTGCATTTTTGCCTTGTTAATTTAAATAAAATTGTACAGAATTTGTATTTGGATATCTGTATTCTTCCAAGAATTTTTGAATTTTTGAATATAGCTATTTTTTATGTTTAACTTTGTACACATTTTTTTCCAATATAGCATTTTTATTAGCTATTTGGGAATTTCATACAATGTACTCTGAGTACATTCATTTCCCATTCCTCCCAAGTCCACCCTAATAAAACATGGTTTCCTATTTTATTCTACTGGTAAGGGGAATTTAGATTTAGTTTTTCTTTGAAAATAAAAACGAGAAGTGCTAATCAATAAACAATAAAAATACAATGAAATTAGTTTCTAAAGAACAAAAAAAGCTTAGTCAGCAACACAAATAAGATTGTAAATGGTTAAATGTTACTGATATTCTTTATATAAATTACAGTAAATTTGAGATATACAGAAAATATTTAAGTGTAGTCAAAATAAGATACCAAAATTGATCCAATACTTATAAAATTCATCACTCNAATGCCACATAAATAAAATCAATCAATAAATGTAAGCATACCAGTTATTTTTATGCTGCTGTAGTAAAAGCAAGGATTTATTTTGACTTGCTGTTCCAGATGGTTGGAGTCCATAATGGTGAGGAAGGCATGGCTGCAGCCGGCAAGAGCAAAAAGCTGCTTGATAACATGTTTGGTGCACCAGGAAACCAAGAGAATGAGCAGGAATCCAGGAGGCGCCATTAACCCTCAAAGCCTGCCCCTAGTGATGCACTTCACCCTGCAAGGCTCCACCCCCTGAAGGTTCCATAACCTCCCCAAACAGTGCCACCCCCCGGGACCAAGTGTTCAAATACGGGAGCTATGCTATTGATGATGCTGATCCTGAAATTTGTAGGGAACCTAACAAAACCCCAGTGCCAGTTGTGAAATACTTTTTGGTAAGGGATGCACTAGAGACTCACAGAAATATACAGGTTATTGCTATTTCTCATGGTCAAACTTTCCCATTCAAATCAAACAGTAATGAAATATAAAGTCATTTGTAAAAACAAGAGAAATTTTGGAGGTATTAGTGTTGTCTGGTTTTAGAGCATACTTACGATACTGTCCACATAAAATTTGCATTTATTTTTTGATCTTTTAAAGTGTGTTCAAAAGCATATTGTTCAGTTACCAAGCACTACCAATTTGACAGGTTTTGTAAGATATCTTCCAAGAAGCCCACACATAGAGAGAAGTGTATTGATTCCCTAGGNTTAATGGGTGGAAGAAGTGACAGTGATTTATTTATGAAACTCCTGGTGGGATGCAGCCCATCACTANAGAGAACTCAGTGCTGTCAGGCAAGTTAGAGAGATTATCACAACGTGTTTAGCAAATGATCAAGCAGACAAAATGCAAGCCGTGCCCTGAAGATGAGGGACAATTGCACAGTGTAAGCCATGTGTACTTTCTTGTAGAATGTGATCCCTTCAGCTTACATACCCATAAACAGATGCAAATATTGGCATAGTATAATTATTTAAAAAATCACTATTAAGAATGGTAAATCAAATGAAAATTAGCTGTAAGCCATAGCAACATGAGTGCGAAGGGAGAAGTACAGTTTCTTTTTTTTAAGAAAAAGTAATATCCTTGGGACATGACTAACATATAATTCCAACTTAAGAAATATTAATTCCCCATTGGCTATTATAAAGAAAAGATACTGTCAAGCAGTTTTAATGATTGACTTACTAAGAAGAAAGAAGGGAAAAGTTCTTTGGTATTTCTTGTTAAGTTGAAGTAATTGGTCATTATGGGAATAAGGTTATAAAAAGAAGAACCAGTTTTCTGGGAAAATTGTAATGCAAATTTCCACCAATTATGCTCCTGATATTTGACTACATTCTGCAAATCAAATATTCTTAGATTGTCACATATTTCTAGTCCTCAGTATATCTATACTCCATCACACAAAATAGAGAAGAAATTTCACTGTTCTAAGATAATGTTCCTTAAAGTAAGTTGGAGGAAATATTCTCCTCAGGTTATGTGAATATTTTAAGATATATTTACAGACTCTCAAAGAATAACAACAACCGTGAAATGAAAATAGAGGAAAGGAATGCTAGAGGCAGAATAGTTTAAGCAAGAAGGGGATTAGAGGAACAAGAAGAGGATGGCTAGGGAGGGAATCAGCCAAAATAAAGGGTGTATTAAAATGTTGTACTAAACCAAGTACCTTGTCACCAAATTAAACATATAATTTAAAGAAATATCTAGAAGGAAGATACCTCACATGGGTGATAATGCTTCTGGAACCTGGAAGGTACCAAACAAGACCAGTAGTAGGTGTGAGATATTTCTGAAAGGGTTGTTGGTCAGGTACACTCAAGAGACATCCAGAACAATCCAGGTTCTTGCTACTTCTCTTGGTTGCCCACCACAGTAGATGATGGGACCCCACTGATAAAGACATTATACAGCTTTCTTGCAAAATATGAGTAAATCATGCTGTATCTTAGATGGATAGTTCATTTCTGCTAGCGGCTCTTAACAATATATTAAGGTGCTTAGGTGCTAGGAGAAACAAAAGACAATGTTCTCATTCAGCTGTGAACCCTATCAATTATTATACTAGCCTGCTCAATAGAATGAGCTGGTTGGGCAATAGCTGCTTGATGGTGATGGAGGTATTTAATAACTCTCTGATTGGAGATGAGACCTACTTACAGGAAAGAATCCATGTCCAGTACTGCAAACCAAGTGAATATACATGTCTGGGAAAGCCATAGGCTGTACTGAGTAACTCATTACTGTTATTTACCTAAACTGACTTAGTCATCATCAAATTTCCTTGTCAATATCTATGTTTATGTAAGACAAATGCTACCCTCAAACTTAATCTGGGAAGCCTCTCTGCAGTCAATGGCTTAAATTGGCCTGCTATGTAAGGCATTTATACCTCCCCTTCTAAGGCTCAGGTGTGGTGGGATATATTGTGTACCCCAATAAAGCTTGCCTGGGGATCAGAGGACAAAGCCAGCCACTAAATTAGACATAGAGGTCAGGCAGTGGTGGCGCACACCTTTAATCCTATCACTCTGGAGGCAGAGATCCTTCTGGATCTCTGTGAGTTTAAGGCCACACTGGAAATAGAGCCAGGCAGTGGTCGCATACATCTTTAATCCCAGTACTGGGATGCATATGCCTTTAATCCCTTGAAGTGACATGGCTGGGCTGAGAAAGGTATATAAGGTGTGAGAAAACAGGAACTAAGGCAGTTCAGCTAAGACCTTTCGGGGGAGGACTCAGAGGATTTCAGTTAGAGGATTCATGGAGTTGGTGAGGTAATAGGTGGTGACTATGGCTTGCTCTGCTTCTCTGATCTTTCAGCTTTCATGCCAATATCTGGCTTTGGGTTTTTTATTAAAAGACTATCTTAAATTTGAACAACACTCAGGAGCATTGTGGAAGCCAAGGAAGAATGGATGTGCTAGGAAATATGGAGAAGTAGCTGGGAAATGCATTTTATGGACTTGACACAGATTTTGCAATCATGATATCATAANAGCTATGGTCACCTGAATGGAACCTGCATGACATTGACCTGTCAACAGTTAGTGAGAGATGGGGAGAGGCCCATTGGACTCTCTCCCTTCTTGGTGAACTA
>LZPO01088570.1:0-17083 GCA_001675575.1 Neotoma lepida | reverse complement strand
TATGGCCGGGATGTAAAATAAATAAACAAGTCAATCAATTAATTAAAAAAGAATTAAATAGGTTAGAAATAATAATAAAATTAACAAAAAAATTGAATGACATCATGAGTACATTAGCTGGATGTAAAATGACTTATTCCCAGATATTCACAATGGTAGGCTGTTAATTAAAGTCCAGTGCCGGCTGTGGGATTCTTCCCCTCAACTTCCTGTTCAGGAGTGTTCTGGAGACCCCCAAAACAATGTTGGCTACTGCCATTGCTGATAAGACCTTACTGCTGAAGACACCATACATACTGGCCACAGGTCATTGAGAAATCAAGTTGATGCTGATCAGGAAACTTCTGTTCTACTGCTTAGCATTCATAGTACTGGGAAAGAAAGTCACCAACAGTCTTACACAGCTGTGTATCTTGTGAGCCNCAATGATGATCTGAGTGACAAGAGATGCCCATGAATTAACCAATCACTTTCTGACTGGACTTAGGGCCTACTCCACAGGATGAAGTGCATGCCTGATTCTTTAAATCTGGCCATGAACCTATATTTGGGGAGTTGATAGGCCCCAGAGGTGAATCTACTAAATGTCATTTTGCCAAATGGACATAGCATCAATTTTCCTTCTAAATTCCTACTTCTATACCCATGGATTAGTACAGCCCTGAGACCCTTTTTTTGTTTCTCAAATTTTTCTTTTTTTAATGTTTTAATTGAAATAGAATTACATCACATCCCCTCTCCTTTTACTCTATCCAGCCCCTCCCAGTTACCTTGAATCTCCCCCCCATGATCTACATTGTGAAGTGGATAGCTTCTTTTTCATTGGTTATATTCACACACACACACACACACACACACACACACTTGCAAGTATATGTACAAATATATATATACATATATATATGTAGAACCTGTTGAGTCTGATTTTGTTATTTGTGTGAAATGGTTTCAAAGCTGACCACTCTGCACTGGACAGCCAATAAAGAGGCTCCTTCTCCAAGCAGCCAGTAGTTGCATAAAGTGACCATAGGTGGGAGGCCTTAAGAGGGGAGTTGCAGAATACAAATGACATGACATAGAAATGGAATAATAGGGTTGGTCTCAACTAGGGAAGAGTAAAAAGGGTCAATACCGAAGAAGAAGGCAGGACAAGGGACAAATAACACTAAGGTTGTTTCATAAAGCCTCAAGGTATCGTGTTATTTTATATTTACCTAAAACCACACACACACACACACACACACACACACACACACACACTCACACACACACACATACACACACTCACATTTACACACACATACACACATACACACATACACACACACATACACATCTTAAAGGACGTTAAACCACTTAGGCTGACAATGCTCTCCACAAGAACCACAGTCTAATAAAAACCCCAGTATTGGGCATAATAAATCTCCTTTTGAAGGATTGGTTAGGATAATCCAAGTAACTTCCCAAACAATATAGATTATAGATGTAGCCCTTGGTTGCCTTTTAGGGGTTGAGGGTAGGCTCCTACTGCTGAAGACATCACACACTTGGGACACACAACTCAAAAGACTCAAACTGGATTTGACTTGAGAAATTGTGCCCTACAGTCCAGCTTCTGTGGTCCCAGAAAATACTATGCAGGCTACAAGAGAGGGAAACATTGAACAGTCGTTTCCACCTGTAACACCTATGAACCATGACATTTACCAATATGACAAGATATGAACAAAGGTGCAAGAAGCGTCACTTTTGAGAACAAAGAGGAGTACATGGGAAGATTTGGAGGGTGAGAGAGAGTGAAGGGGAAATGATGTAATTATAATTTCAAAATATAAATGAAATAATAACAAAAAAGAGGTGTCACTCACATGTTGGTGGCAGTCAACAGTTGTCTAATTGGACTTAAGGTCTATTCAGCAGGAAGGAAATTAGATGTCTGGTACTGGAAACCTAGCCAGCTTCCCTGCAATAATGAACTTTAGAGAAGAATCTATTACCCCTGCCACTTGCTAGACCAGCACCATTCCTTACTAATATTATAAATTTTATCCTTATACCCACAGATAAGTGTAGCTACTATCCCTCATCAAAGAAGCCTTTCTTTACAGCAAATGGAGACTATCAGGGAAACCAACAACTGTACACAGTGCAGAGATCAACAGATTGTGGGGAGCCCCAATGGATACACCTACATCACAGTTGGTGATGGCTCAGGGAACACCACAGAAAAATGGGGCAGAAAGACTCTAAGAGCTAGAACACCAGGAAGTCTGCTGNGAAACAATTTCTCCTACAAATGGTTTCATAAACAAGACTGGGACAATAGCATCATCAATGGACATACTAATATGGAAGGGGAGAATTTTGTGGGGTCTCAGCTCTAGACAAAGAATTACAGCTTTTAGACCTTAGAAAAGTCTCNATGCAGTTAATAGTTGTTAATGTAGAAACTCACAGCTGGTCAAAGTGCAGAGTAAGTGTCTGCAGAATGTTCAGCCACAAATATGACATCTATATTATGCTCCCTCCCCAAGGCTCAGGGACCATCATNGAAGAGGCACAATAAAGATTGTAAGATCCAGAGGTTGGGAAGTATCAGAGTGAAACAGTGCATTCTGGACTTGCCAGGACTATTGCACTCATAAATCCACAGCAGTGTATTTTATTGTGTAGTTGCCTGCNTAAGACCAAGCCCATTAATATTCTAGCATGGATGTGTGAAAGGGTGGTGAGCCCCAACTCCTAGCTGAGGAGTTACTGACAGTTGCTATCTCTTGAGGGAGGAAGAGTTGGTTTTCTTTAAGAGTGTGGTCCCTGATAGGTCTATGATACTCCAGTGGATGGCCCCATAAACATAAGTATATGGGTAGCGCAAACTAGAACTAATAGGTTATAAATAAAAAGGAGGAGGACATGGAGTTGGGAAGGGTTGTAGGGCTGGGTTTGATCTGGAAGGAGTATAAGTTGAATATGTTCCAAATTGTATGCATATATGAAATTCTCAAAGGAATAATAAAAAATCATGTTTAGGGGTTGGTATATAAAATGAAAAAAATTAAAATAAAAAAGGCATGAAGCAGTTAAAACAATATGAAAAGTTATAATTTACCAAACTCACTGACACAAGCCCATATGTACATGGTGCCATTCACAGTTGAGTCAAATGTGAAGNTGCAGAATTAATCAGACAGGTACAAAACTACCCAGCATGCAGAGAGCCAGCTCCTCNGGGCACTTTGAAGGTTAGGGGATGTTATGCCNCACATGGTCTCCAGCCTGTGGTGTGCTTGGCAATCCTGGTGTGCCTTGGTTTGAAGGCTCCCTGCTCCATCTTTCCTTCTCTGATCCCATGGCATCCTTTCCCTGTGTTTCTATCATGGAGTCTTTCTCCTTTCCCATAAGGACTCTAGTCCATCCATAATGACATCTGTGGTACCTCTATCTTCTACTTTGAGGGCAACAAGATGGCTCAGCAAGTGGAACTCAATCCTGATGGCCTGAGTTCAAATCTTGGGACTCTTATGGCAGAAGGAGAGAATCAGCTCCTTCAAGTTGTTCTCTGACCTCCACATGCATGCTATGGTATTTATATGAAAGCATGTGTGCATACACAACAAATGCAATAAAATATCTGTAAAGTCATCTTCACAAGTATTAGGGGGTAGGACTTCTTCAGATATGTGGGAGCCATTCAACAGTTCAACCAATAGCCCTACCCCATAAGTCAGTGTCATTAACTAAAGGTTCTTCTTTACACCAAGCAGGGATATGTTTACTTTAACACCAGCCGTGCCCAGTATGGACGTTTACAAACACTCATGCATGTGTGTCAGTGTGGACTCTGGTACATCATTGATGCACCCAAGATGGACACATGACCTCTGGTGGGTACAAAAGGATATACCACAGGGCTTGGGTTTGACACATGACCCTTGGTGGACACACTGAGGTAGATTGCAGCCTTGGGTGGACACATATCTGAGGTTGTAACTCTTGAGAATTCCTGAGCAAGATTCTTGTGCCCTCACTCCGTGGTGGAGCTCTTGTGAGAAAATTAGAAAGGGTTAAGAAAATAGGACAAGGAAATGAAGGGGCTAGGAGCAAGCATGGTTTCAGGCGGCTGCAGGACCCACGGGTGGGAGAGATCCGTCCCTACTGCAGGGCTGGGAGGGACCTGAGAAAATTCCAGCTATACCCTTGTCCCGAAGGGATGTCAGGTAGGGATGGCTTGGTGATAGGCTAGGCCTGAGGCAGACCCTGGGGCCATGTTACAGTATAGGCCAGTAGAGCATCATCACAGTGTGTGTGTGGGTGTGCCACAGCTGATGGGTGAAGGAAATCCCACACATGGGGAGAGGCTCCAATAGTACCTACAACTAGAAAGTCATCTCTCTTGGATGATGTCACACCATCCTCAAACCACCACACTGATGCATGCTTCTACCCAGAATGCACCAGTGCTCTTGTCCCCCCATCCTCACCTACACACACTGTCAGACTTTTTAGGGTTTAGCTGTTTCAGGGCTTCGAGGGTTTCCTTGTGGTTCTTTGATAATGAGTGAGTCTGAGCCCCTTTCTCTATATTGTGAACATGCAGCCACCCTCCTTTGGAGTGAATCGGCTGAAGTTTGGATCTGGAATGTACTCAAATGTACCTCTGTCCTAAAGGCTTGGTTTCTAGTTTCATATTGTTAGGAGGTGGTTGATCCTTTANGAAGCAGGGCCTAGTGGAGGGGGCTAGGTCAGAGGGAATGATCTTGAAGGGGATTGTGTTCCTGTTCTAAACTCCTGTTCTTCCCCTCTTTCATGTCCCATCCCATGATGGATCCATTTTGATACTCATTGTTGTCATGATGGTTGTGCTGCTACTGCCCCAAGTCAATAGAACCAACCAGTCATAGTCTGGAATCTCCAAAGCTGTAAATGAAAACAATCCCTTTCTCTTTATGAGCTGGTTTTCTCAGATGTTTGCTGCAGTAATAAAAGTGATGAATCACTCAGTACCCACTCATGATTTTTGTCTGTTTCCTCAAAGAACCATCATCTTATTGATTTGTAAGAGCTCTTTACATATTCAGAGCATGCACCTCTCATTCCTTTGCTCCTTAGGATATTTTCTGAATCATATGTTGTAGTGAGCACTAGGCAAGTCAGTCTCCAGCCACTGATGTTATGCACAGCTCCTTCTAGGTTTGGATGCCTGTAAGGCTTGGCAGAGCAGCTAATGGTTCCAGGGATATGGTGTAGTGGCTGGCTACTACATGGCATCATCTACATGGGGTTCCCTGTGTTTCCTCAAGGTGCTTGTCCATATCACTCGTCTCTGAGAGCTGTGGCTCCCACTTAGCTCTCATGCCTGCTCCTCTTGTGCTGTGCAGGGCATAGTGTGAACAGCTAAAAGCTGGAGGCTGGGAAGCGGGGGGAGATGGCAAGTAGTTCCAGATCCATGTATGTCCTGAGCCACAGGCATTGGTTAATGTACCCTTTCCTAAAGCCCCCCAGCAAGCACAGCTATATGTATAGCTGCAGAGTGGCTGGCAGAATTGACAGTGGCCACAATCAACCAAGAAGCTGATCTATCGCCCTTGAGGCTTCTATGGCCAGCATTCAGGCAGTGGGCCCTGGCAGTGAGGCTTTTGCTCACTATGTGGATCCGGGGTCAAGGTGGATTCTCCAATAATTTTTTAAAGGACAAAAACCTGAAGGAAGTGAGGTTTTTTGGGGGGGATCTGGCAAAGGTCATGTGGATGGAAGTGCTTGTTCTATCATGGGTTATAGGGAGACTATTGTATTTTATGGGGTTAACTTGTCACGTCACACTAAGGATATTGCACTAAACCAAGTATAAGGAGACTGATGGAGGTTTTCTTTAGGTATGGCTTGGTCTCCCAATGTCCAAGGAGTTCCTCCAGTCACAGAAGAGGATATAGAACCTAGAGGCCCACTCAGAAGATCCAACGGTTTGTCTCTGAAAGGGGATCTCAGACAGCTGTTGTGGTGGTTGGGCCGAGGGGACAGAGCCTGGGTGTGGAGGGAGCTGACAGGATGCTGATGGGAGAATTGCTGGAGGAAGGTGAGCAGGTAGACAATGTGCCCTACTGAAATGAGCAGTTGAGTGCCAAAGTAAGTGCCACATACATCACAGGGGTATGGACCTGGAGCAGGGTCAATAATATACCTAGCACACCTGTGAGAGTATCCCATGTATGAACTTGCTCCAGGCTTGGGAGAAGCAGATGTGGAGGTGCATGGGAGATGTAAAGTGGGGTAGGAGACATGCTGAGGGGTATTTAGATTGAAGAGTTCTCTCTAGGGGAGCTGGACCCATCCCTCTTTCCCATGTATGAGCAGAGAAGCTGGATGCTGTACATAACAGCCAAGAAACACATGGCAGCATGGATGAGCCGGGTTCCAACATATATTTCTTTTATTGTTTGTAAAGACTCATACAAGGTACTGACTATGAAGACAACAGATGCTGACAACATCTGGATTTCTACATGGAGCCATTCCTCAGAGAGGAGATAATAAGCCTGACCCTTCTCAGCCGTCTTGAAACCAATAGCCCTGCATTTCTACCTGGTAGCACACTCAAATCCCTCATGCCAATGTCTACTTGCAGAGAACACCCAAGTTTGGCTCTCACTGACAGACATGTGGAACCATTTCTGTGGGATACAGGCCAGGCCAAAGTTCACATTTATTAGCTCAAAGGAAAATCATGACATCCACTTTTCACTCCAGGGGCTAAAGGCAGCACTCTGTGGGAAGGTGGTTCTTGGTCTACCTTCTTCCTATGGTATTGCTAATTACTCTTGTAAACAAAAACAGGGACATCAGCAAATAGATTTGAACAAACTAACCTTGCATTTTGAGAATAATTTTGATTCACACATAATTATAATTTTAAAAAGCCATTTATAACATAGATAATGTCCATTGATGTGATGGGAGCCTCTGGGAAATCAAACCCAAGAGTGTTTCCCCAAAGATCAGGGTGTTTCCCCAAATATCAGGCAGGGCTCCAGGCCAAGGATATGACTTTTGCTTTGGGACCCTGTGCAGAGCAGGTGTCCAGGGGTTGAGACACACTATGAGGAACACACTTTCTCTATGGCCTGGAATTCCATACTGAAGTGACCACAAGCTGAGCAGGTCTCCCAGGGGCTAGGAGTAGGGGTTGTATCCCAACCTTATTTCATGTCTATTTATCTCAGCTCTAAAGGAAAAACATAGAATCTCTGGTCACTTGCACCAAGTCCCTTGTCCTCCGTGGCTCAGAACAGACCTTGTGTGTGTGTAATGTATGAAGAGGGTGCTAAGGTCACAGTGTCTGTTCAGAGCCAAGCACCAGGAAAGCACTTGGCATGTATTAACTGTCTTTCCTACCTTCTACACAGCAGACAAAACAGGATACTTGACATTATAAATTTGAGCAAAAGAAATGATCTAGGCAGCTACTGTGAGCACAAGGATTCTGGCACAGTGTATATACAGGTACCAAGGTCCCTCTCCTAGAGTGCAGGGGACAGTAAGACCTGTTCTTCCAGGGTAACCACAGATGGGGGAGTCAGCCTTGCAGGCACAAGATACCAGCTAGGTGTTTTCCACCCAGCAGGGACAGGGACATAGTTGACCTCACTGTATAGAGATGTGTGTTCTTACAACCACATACAGACAGAGGCCTCTTTTTTTTTGTAGCATAGATTGGATGTGAACAGTCAAATATTGAAGCCCGTGCTTTGATTATTTTTCCATACAGCAAAGGGGAAGGGTGGAAGCGGTCCTCCTTTCTTGATGCTTGGGTTTCCTTCAGTGGGCTCCCTGTCCCTACTGTTGTGAGATGGCCCACTTGGCTGCTGTCTCCTTCCACTTTACACCAACAGCCAGTGGCGCAGCTGGAAAGAAAGCATCATTTATTCAGAAGTGAGGAGCAGACCTTACAATTGTCACTTATGAGCCAGTGGCCCCATGATGAAATCAGGATTAACTCAACAACTCAACATGTGACACCACTTGCCCATGGGGAGCTAACCACTGACACATGCCACTCTTGAGGGGCACCAAGAGCCAATGGACTGGTAAACTTTTAAGTGCTGAATTGCCTGATGAAGAAGAGACATGGAAACTAGGTGCAGTGGCTAATGTCTGTAATCACAATACTCAGGAGGCTGAAGCAGGAGGATTGCTATGAGTTTGAGGCTAGCCTGGGCTACAGTAAGATTCTGTCCTAACAAAAGAAAAAAAAAGCAGAATAAAACAAGATAGAACAGAACCAACATAACAACAAATAATCATGCCTGTGGAGCTCAGTTGCTTAGAAGGCCAGAGTACTGGCCAGCATATTTGTGACCAGCAGTTGAGGTGAGATAGACAGGACATCTTTAGATCCAGGGCTGGCTCCATATTATCCTCCTACTGATTGGTGAGTGACCCAGTAGTGTCCTTCTCCCTTACATGTGGAAATTCTGTTGGGTCCATCCCAGGGGGTGCTGCAATCTGAAGCCTGTTTTGCTGGGTATGGTCCAGGTGCAAGTGGGGGGCAGCATGGATGGTGCTGATGGTGCAGGGATTGAGACCAGCAGCCTGCTGTTCTGCTGCTTGCTCAACCTGTTTCTGATCATGAGCTGTTTGCAGATACTCACTGACTTGAGAGGTCTGTGCTGCTAAGTGTTTTCAAAACAAGGCTCATATATTGTCTGACACATTGAACCAGAGATAGGAGAGAGGCCACAGCCATTGCTGCCACATGATAATCTCTTTGGTTTCCTCTCAAATGGCTCTTTGGGGGCTTCTTCAGTCATGGTCTGAACATGCCACAGCATGGCCTGAGGTGGGCAGAGCCTAAGGCAGTCTGCAGGTTAGGCCCACACAGGCACTGGCCAAGTGTGGCATGGGGCTCAGAAAAGAAACAGAATTCTGGCTGAAGGTACACAGAGGAGGGCCAGAACCCAGAATTCTGTCCAAGTGCAGCAACTCTGGGGACAGCCCCACCCCCTTTGTCCCTGTCACCAGCAGAAGGAGGCAATTAGGTGATCGTTAGAGAAAGGAGGGGACAGGGTGACTTATATTTTCAAAAATCAGGAACACTGAGCTCCGAGTAAGGATCATCAAGAACTAGAACTCAGAACTTAGAGACTAGAGTTCAGAGTCCAGGACAGGAGATATTGGAGCTGGCACAATATAACATGGTTATGTGTTGGATACTAGAAAAAGTGACTGACATGTGTGAGTCCAGAGATGATGTTTTACTGGAGCAAATGAGGCTCAAAACGTAGCTATTAGAGGAATGGATATGATTAGAGAGACAGGGCTAAATCATGGGCTGTTGACATAATGGAATATTACTGAGCAGACAAGATGAATAGACCAGAGCCACACTCAGATTTCTGATCAAAGGGAAATGACAAGGCTGAAAACAGCTTCAATTGAACATCACAGGTATCCATGGGGTTTGCAAGACACTGGACATCAGATGGCCATGGTTAAATGATACCTCAGAAAGAATGATTAAGGCAGCCACCCAGCCTGCTGTCTGGAGGGCCTCCTCTGGATTTCAGAGTGATCCAGAGCTCAGAAAATTCCCTGGAATGTGAAGGACCTATGTGGCTGGAGTTTGCAGGACAGAGCAGCAAAGAGCACCTACAGAGATGGTCTGAGTGCTGAACAGCAAGTGTGACACCAAGAGGAGCCTTGGGACAGGGTATGGGAACTGGCCCCAAGGGACCTGTGGGGCTGGGTCAGTGCCTTCCCCTGGGTTGGAAACCCTTACTCAAGCCTGCATGGTGGCTGAGAGACAGATTCATGTCAATGCTTCTTGAGACCCACCCAACAGATCTTAAAAAGCACACTTCCAAAGATCTAAGGAGCTCCAAGAATATTTAAAGGTATTAAAAATATTCAGTTAGTTGTGTTGACATAGTCCTCTAATACCAGCACTCAGAAAGTTGAAGCAGGTGTATCTCTGTGAGTTCAAGACCAGCCTGGTCTGTATAGCAAGTTACAGACCAGCCAGAGTTAAATAGTGAAACCCTGTCTAAAATAAAAACAAAAATAAAACAAAATATCCAATATTTATAGGGATCTGAGAGAGGGCTCAGTTGGTAAAGTGCTTGCTTTGCCAGCATGAGGACCTGTGTTCAGCCCCAGGAATCTGTGTAGAAATGTCAGGCATGGTCTTGAGGATGATACTCAGAATATCCTAGGGTATTTTTCCAGCCTCCACAGGAATGCACACACACACACATGCATGCACTGACTCCCACCCCAACATGCACACACAGACATTAAAAAATATCCAGGACGCAATAAGAAAAAGCCACATGACTTGGCTATCATCAAACTTTACCAGAAACAAAAAGCAAAATTAAAAAAACCCCTAGTGAGCAAAGCCAGTCACCTGATACTGACCCCGACTGACAGAAAAGTTCAAATCTCAGATAATCTCACTGTGTTTGTTCAAAAAGTTAAGAGGAGACATAGAAGATACAAAAAGACCCAAAATGAACCTCAAAAGAAGAAACTGTGACAGGCAAGAGGGTAAGCCTCTGCACAGGCTCACAGAAGATTACACATTCCAGAAAAACACTGACTAATTTTAAAACAAGTGGATGGATCAATAAAGGCAGAGGAAGTTCCCAGTGAGTCAGTAAGCACAGAAGCATGGGCAGGGAGATACATCAGAAAGCATCCAAAGGGTACAAAGGAAAATGCAGGAGTGAGCAGATAATGTATGGACCAGTGACCAGAGCCACTGTGCAGCTGTGCCCCTGAAATCCAAATATGAAAGCATCCAAGTGTAGACAGGAGTCCCAAAGGACCCAGGCATATACTCTAGAGTCCAGGGACAAAATAGAAGAGTAAAGGAGGGTTTTTAAGTGCAGCTGTCAAGGACTCTTAGGACTGGGGGACTGTGAGCTAGGAGGGACACAGGCAACATGAAAGGGGTATAGACATCTGAAGGTGGGAAGTTTGTTGTGAGAGCTCATTAAGGAGATGTCTCAAGATTTATTTTTGAGAACCCAGTAAATGATCCAGGAAGGAAAAATGCACACTGAAAATGCGGTGAAGTCATGAACAGCAAGAACTCGTGAACCCCAGGTCATGGTTTGCACAAAGCAATAACACAGTAAACCCATAGCAGCAATGTCTAACTTGTGGGTTAAAAAGATGGACATAGAACATAAGACAATGACTCGGTAACCAGTGGCAGGGTTTAAGTCATTGTAATTGATATTCAAAAGGTGAGTTGAGATATTAACTTTGGACTTTGAGGGCACTATGTGTCACCCTCAAAGATAACTATTTAAAGAATTAAAATATGCAGGTTCCAAGCAAGTGGAAACAGATGAGTGAAGTAAGAAAAAGCAAAAAGCTCAACCAAGAGAAAGGCAAGAAGGAGGAAAATTTAAAAAAAAAAAAGGACAAACAATTAAAGGTAGTAAGATGAAGCTGCCCATATGTGAGTGGCTCAGTTGACCTCGTCAGATTGTCAGGGTGAAATTTGAGGCTTATGTTAGTGTTGCAAAAGATACCCAAGTCTTCGGGCCACTGAGAAAGTAAAAGGGATGGTTTTACACATGCTAAAGATACCAGGTGCAGCTCCATTCACCATCAGAGCATTGTTAGAGGAGGGAACAGTCTCTGCACATGCATGCTCACAGCACATGTCACCTCCCATGTTACCTACCTGTGTGACACAAGAACTCACCTGGCTCTCAAAGGAGAGAGGGAAGAAGTGAAACCAGGGGCCCGAGGGATCCTACTCTTTCATTGTTGCCTTCCCAGCCTGCCTGCTTTCTCCACAGACACTTGACCAGGATGACACCCCTCTTACTCAGTTTGGGCTCCCTCAGATACCCTGATGGACATCTGATTAACTCCAAGCTTTCATGAGTCTTTCCCCGTGAACCTCAGCCCTCTTGGCTCTGCTTCCTGAGTTACTTCACGTCCTGTCTCAGAATTCTTTTCTTGTCGTCTCTCCAACAATGGAGGGCATAGATCCTAGAGACTCTCACATTTGTCCCCACAGGGCTCTTCCCCTCATGCAGGCATCCCTGCCAATGTCACCCTGCTGCTCATCTCCATGAACAACTTCTACTGCCTATCCACAACCTCATGCTTCTGGGTGGCCCTGGATAGCGTCAAAGATCTGCTGGTGTGGCAAATGCTTTTCTGTACAAAGCTTCCTGGTCTTCTGGGGTTGTTAGAGCAGCTGTGGGGCCTATAGGTGTTAGAGCAGTTGGAGGATACTATTCAAGTCTCTCTGAATCCCCTCCCTGAGGGCTGAACAGGGCATCAGACTCACCGTGAATTGGCGCACCTCCCCTCTGTCCACTAGCTGGCGGTCTTTCTCAGGTGTGATGGCATAGGCCAGTTTCTAAGAGAGAATGGGGTTGTTGGTATGGCACCGGGCCCAGGTTGGCACAAACCAGCCAGCACCCACTATAACAATGAGTACTCCCACAGAAGGAGTCAGGCTCAGGGGCCACAGCCTCAGGTCCTTAACTCTGAATGAGAGCAAACCAGCGATGCTCTGATATACAATGAGTGCAGTGCTAGCTGAGATCTCTGTTCCTTCAGTGGATGATGCAAGTCCCTCAGGGTCTGTTATTTGCTTCTTACAGGAAGTATTGCTTCCTTCTACTCATCTGTTCTTAGATCCTAGATGTCACCTGGGTCCCCAGAATAGACTTCAGGTCCCAGGATTGTCTTTGATTCTCAGTTGGACACTGTGGCAGCCTTATTCCTTCCAAGTTTGGCAGCAGAAGGGCTGTGCTCTGACCACATACTCTGCTTCTGTTCTAGACCCAGTATGTCCTGACTGACAGAGGGACCTCTGAGTGCCAGCCTGTGCGATGAGGGACCTGCTGCATTATCCAACACCAAGGGACACTGTAGCTCCACGGTGGAGTCCTTGGGCTCCACAGGTACAATGGGCTTTGCTCCTCAGTCCAGGGAAACTGCTTCAAGGAGACCCTGGAACTCAAGTGTGGGATGGTCTCTGGGAACTATTAGTACACTCACAATTCCACCCATATAAGTTCTAATTCTTCCAGGAATAATAACTAAGGTGGGGTCAAACAGGACATGTAGGCATAGACTAGTATCACACAGACACATAGATGCACAGAGGCAAATCATATTGATATACTGGCACACATGTGCACACACAGACAAATAGGTATGCATAGTTAGTCACAAGATGTGATGTGTGTATGTATGCATGTGCACATACACACACACAGAGCCACATATGTGGGCACACCAGCACACACAAATACAAATATGGCATGCACATACATGCCCCTCCTTTCTGTTGCACCAGCTCATTATTCCCATGATGGTCCCACCTCCAACCTCCTGCTGGCTGAGATGGTCCAGGGAAGGGGACACCTGAACTATTAGGGTACAGAGCCCCCTTGAAAACACCCACCTCTCGGAAGGACCCTGGCAGGCTGCAGAACTTATAGGTTGCATAAATGGGCACCATGGCCATTGAGGATGTGGCAATGATCCAGCCCAGTGCATTGGCCCAGTCTGGGAAGATGTAGTCTCCATAGTGTGGGGGTCTGAAGGTCACAATGCTGACCACGACCACATACTGAAATAAATGGGCACAGAGTTCAGGCACAAAGGTAGGTGTGAAGATAGAGCAGAAAATCAGCATGTTACCTACAGAAGGTCTCCTAGCCACACAGGGCACAAGTGCCAACTCCCACCAGGCTACCTGGGCCTGGCCCAAGCAATACAACATCTTTCTGAGGCACCAATGGTATACCTACACACATGCTGTGTAGCTACACATGTACTTCATTCCTACACATAAGTGTGCTTACATTCTTGCCTACCAGACTGCTTGTGCCTATACTGCACACCAATACATGCATTATGTATTTATACCCTATCCTTGCATGTGTACAGTATACCTAAACATGTGCTTCATACTACACCTGTATTTTGTACCTACACACGATTGGCATGAATTGCATACTTACACATGTTCTTTATGCCTATCTATTCCTAAACATAGGAAGTCCAGTGGATGTGGGCTAGGATGCATTTTGGGGGTGCAAATCCTCACTTGTTGTGTATTTCTCAGGGTCAGCAAAGTTTACTGTCCATCTTGGAAAAATACATTTTGGACACACATATCTCACACTTGTTTGTTGTTCCAACAGATGACACATTTCTTAGAAAGCACTGTGTCTGCCAAAGCCACACTCCTACATGTAAGTTGATTTTGATCTGGTCAATTTGTTTGAGAGTGTGATCTGTTGCAGAGGTCACCCAATAACATGCCTTTAGTGTGCACTGTCTGCTGTGTCCAGGTGATAACACAGTGACTTAGAGAAACATGAGGTAACATTTTTTTTTCTGCTAAGGTCATAACTTTATGTGTAATGGGTTTTAAAATTAGGTTTAAAATTACATAAATCATGCCTCCATGAAGTTGATGGAATGAACTGTCTAGCATAATTTATAGGTTTTATCTAATACCATGAAGCAATATAGAATAAAGCTCAAATACTTCGTTGTATCTCCTAAGATTAAGGTCGGCTCTTTCATGTTGGGGAAGGGGCTTGTCAACTGGGAGAAGAAAGACAGAGATAGGATAGTAAAAAAGAATCAATTGTTTCAGTCAGAGACAAGAAGCCAGTGCTGTGGGGGTTCCCAGGCAGGTCCCCCTGGCCATTGATACTGGCTGTATTCTACTTATGACCAACCGAGTGAGTGTAAGAGTTTCCCTCAGGCTGCAGGGGGCTGCGAGCTGGCTTGTGCAGCTACATCTATCAGTTGGATCTAAGTTACTGCTAATTGCTGCATGAAGCCAGGTAAGCTCTCTGACAGCTTTCTCAGTGATGTCAAGGCATTGGAATGGATTCAAGGCCAGAGACAGGAAGTGTCGAGGCCCATGGTTCTTACCAGGAGGAAGCAGGGGCTGACCAGCTTCCAGCATAGCCGCCAGTACAGGTTGGGTCTCTGCCCTGTCATCTGCTTGATGTCATCACTGAATTGCTGGACACCTAATGAGGAAGAGATAGCGTGGGACTGGTCGTGAAACTGGGCATACATAGGTTCTTCTTGACACTAGGGCACTCACCCCTCAGACCCTATATCCCTGATTCTACCCAGTCATGTGCTCATTGACTCTGATGATGCTAAGTGAGTTGAGGGCCCAGCAATACTCCATCCCTACCCTGCTGCAGCTCCTTCTCCAGGTCCTACAGCCTCCCTATCTCCTTCTGCAAGCAGTAATTTCCCACCTGTCCAACACTGTGGCAAAACACAAAACTTACTATTTTGAGGGTCAGCTCAGTGGCTGCATCACTATCTTCAGAGTTTTCTCATATTCCCCAACGGAGACTCTGTCCATTCAACTCCAACCCCAACACTTAGCATTCCACTCTGTTTCTAGGGACTTGGTTCCTTGAGGGATCATATGTTGGTAGCATCACATACATGTCCTTTGGGGACTTGCTTGCTTTAGTTAGCACATGTGTCCCTGAGGTTCAACCATGTTGGATCATGTGCCAGAATCTCTTCCTTTTTAAAGGCTAAATATTCCAGTGTGCATGTGTGTATGTGTGTATAATCATTTTTAATTTAAAGCTATATCTAGACATTTAATAACTTGTATTTCTCCCAGCAGTACACTTTAGCAACATCCTTCTTTCAGCAATATTATTCAGCTTTTCTTATTCAGGAATTGGTAAGGAGATCTTAACAGTGACTCCCTTCACCCACTTCTAGCCTGGTCTCTGGCTCATGGGACTGCAATGGGGTGCCCAGCTTTGAAAAGCTCAGCAGACTTGTGGCCTCATCAGAAAGAGTCTCTGACTAGAGCTCTGATCAGTCTCCTTCTTAGAGCTCCATTCATGTTCCAGGACACCATTAGAACCCCACCATGGCAAGAAGATTGGGGGGTGGGTGGGAAAGAGTAGACCCCAGCCAAGTACTTGAGGCCCCCAGGATCCTGCAGCTACTAGGAGACCTATGGTCAGCTCCAGACTCCCAGGGACACTTAGCACATAAATGGCTGATGGGCTATTCTCACAGGAGGACCTATGGTTCTAACTTATGCTCAAGCAACTTGGCTCATCAGGGGTCCTGCCAAGAAGGTACATGTGAGATGCACCTGTGGGAAGTGGCCATGGTTTGATATCTCTCTCAAAGACCAACTGAACTATATGACCAAGCTCCCTGAAATGACAGGGAGGCCAGACTCTGCCCAGATGGAGCTGAAGCTATTCTGTGCTTGTTGGTAGGGTTGTGGCTAACTGGATGGGGTATTTACCTTTTTCCAGTTTGTTGCAAAGGGTCCAGCATTCAATAAGCCTTACTCTCCCACACAACACAGCCTCTCTGACTATCTCTGACCACAACATGGCTTCCCAGGTAGCTACTTGATCCCAAGGTGTCCTTGATCCAGTAGATAGGCCCTGGCCACACACCCTATGATGCCATGAGAGCCACTTAAACTTAAACAACTTCTGGAGTCCAAATGCCTCTTTTCAAAGTGGTTTTGCCAGAAAGCAAGCCAGAAGACATTAGCCCGGCTGACACACTGATGCCGCAGTGCTGGCACAGTGCTTGACCAAGACTTACCATAGAACCAGGCCACCCCAATGGCTTCAATGAACACACCAAAGAGGATGGATGTGCCAGCTGCAAAATGGTCCAGCAGTGTGAAGACATAGATGCCACCCTGGAAGAGAAGGAGCTCCCAATGAACCTGGGGACAGCTGCAGCAGCTGTTCATTAAAATACTTGCCCTAAAAGGTAACCTATCCTGTGGGTCCAACTCTGGAGATATATCCTATTTACTCCTATAAAGTCTGATTTGAGTCATGGATTCACACACAGCTTCTTAGGGAAACATTCTAAATAAATAAAATAGAAACCACTTCTCCCTTGCTTTCCTTTCCCAGGCTCCAGATAACAAGCAACAGAGACACTCAAATGCCAAGCTTGGTGGTGTCACCTGTACAGAAGTGGCCAAGACATCAAAGACAGGCCTCTGCCACTTTCCAGCCCCTCTCCACCCCCAAGAAGGCAGCTTCAGTGGAAGATGCATTCTGGA
>LZPO01088569.1:2000-13139 GCA_001675575.1 Neotoma lepida | reverse complement strand
CACACTGGGAACAGAGCCAGGCATGGTGGCACACACCTTTAAATTCCATAGCCATAAAGGTCTGGAGGTCTTTACAGACAGACAGGAAGTGACAGAGCTGGGCAGAAAGAGAAAGTGATACAGCTGGGCAGAGAGGAAGTGAGATGGCAGGGACAGGAAGGATATTGTTGGAAGCAAAATATCTCTGGGTCCAGCTGTATGTGCTCCCACTCCTCCTGTATGCTGAGTTCCATGATGCTATTCAGGTTGTTCCGTTTGAGTGCTGAGAGGATGAATGCTTTGCAGCTGTGGCTTTCTGGAACATGCTGACCTTTTCTTGACCCCAGGTGCTGAGGCACGTGGCAGGGCCATTCTCAGAGGGTGTATAAGGCAGAAGGGAATGATGAAAGACATTCGGCTCGTTCGGCTGCTTCTAGTCCCAGTTCCAGTAAGAGATGTTCGGTGAATAAAGGTCCTGGATGCTTGCAATCTGACAGTGTGTGCTGCGTTCAATCCCGACTCCCTCCGCCAGATTCAGACTACAGCCGTGCAGGTCGNGGCAGATATAGGCGTGAGTATACAGAAAGTGGCTCTCTCTCTTTGGCTGAGGATTTCCTAGTGGTAAGAATGTGGCTGGCTTCTTTATGCTTCCCTGATCTCTCAGTTTTTACCCCAATATCTGGCTCTGGGTTTTTTATTAATAAGACCATTTAGCAATTCATCTTATAACAGAGACTCTAGGCCTGTAGGCTGAAGGTAGATGCTCCAAAGTTGCAGAGGAACTTTAGGTGACTCTCCAGGCAGCCAGATGTCTCTGTTACTTTTAGAATTTTGGAAATTGCTTACAATGCACTTCCTGTTTACTTAGGTAATATTATATCCTTCTAGGGTCTTTGATGGAGTTGAAGACTAAATAGTTATAATTATAGTTTTCCTTAGTTATAATAAAAAGTAAATTAGATATAAAACTTTAGACTCAAAAAGATAGGATAGATGATAGAATATTTTCTTTAATTTTGCCAAATACAAATAGACTAGATACTCCAACTGTTATTCTTACTTGATAACTGTTTTATTATAGGTAATTTTACTATGTTAAAATGAAAACCTTCCTTTTTAATTAGTCAGAAAAGGGGAAGTGCTATGGGGTGGTCTTTCTGTATGCTGTGAATATGTGTTGCTGCCATTGGTTTATAAAGTACCTGCTCTGGCCTATGGCAAGACAGGTAATAGCCAGGCAGGAAATCCAAGTAAAGAGATAGGAAGAAAGGTGGAATGGGGAAGATGCTGCCAGCTGCCAGGGGAGAAAAATGTAATGGAACACAGGTAAAGCCACAAGACATGTGGCAATACATAGATTAATAGAAATGGGTTAATTTAAGATAAAAGAACTAGTTAGCAATAAGCTTGAGCCATAGACCCAACAGTGTGTAATTAATATAAGTCTCTGTGTTTATTTGGGACTGAGTGTCTGTCGGACACAGGAAAACTTCGAGCTACAGCCCCTTGAGGTCCTTCTGGTCCTGTGGCCCTGGCTTTACCAAAGCCATGATATGTAGGTTTAAACTAAGTCTCTATTGTTTTACTTACCAATAAAGATTCAGAAGTCAGATGTGTGAGTAAAAACCTGCTAGATCAGAGAAGCTGAGAAGCAACCAGCTGACCTTGCTTTTTGGATGGAGACTCAACAAGAGACATGTCTCTTCACTTGTCTGCAAATCAAAATGAAGCACCAAACATAAGTCCTTGCCCTTTTCTTCCTGTATGTCTTCTCTATCCAAATTATTGTCTTCTTTATGGCCAATTCTGGTCAGCTAGTCACTATCTTTGGCCACTGATTCAAGGTAAACTTTAACAGTCTCAAAACATCACAGTATGATAAAAATTCCTACAACACAGACATATCTGCCCCATGTGAGGAACATCAAGAGGGCTACTGTGGCCACCAGCAATGGGGAAAGTGAATATGGTCAAGATACGTGAGTTGTCTGAGGACAGTGACATGGAGGTTTTTGACATAGGTTCTCCATAGCCCAAAGCCAGGCAGTATGGGCTCCAATGGTGCAAACGCACACCAAAGATAAGACAACCAGAAAAAAATGGAATTGGTGTCACTTCCAAAATGGGTGAGCCTTGGGATTAGACCTTGTCTTCTGTACTGGGTCCACCAGCACTCTGAAACTAGGACATTGTAACCTCCTAATGTACTCCTGTTTTCTGGGAAAGGCTGTAGTGGGATGGGTGAGCTGNTCTGTGGAGGCCCACAAAGGTTTTCTAGTGAGATCTGAGCTTGCTTTACGCAGCAGGGCTGCATTAAAGGATTGCTTGACCATGTGCATGGTTACTAGGTGATTGGAAGGGTCTGCACTTGGCTGAGCTGGGGGGAGGTCTTTTGTTTCACCCCTTGGCATTCCTATAAATAGCCCTTTAGAAAAGACAGAAGGGGCTGGTGGATAATGATCCAGGCCATCTCAAGGCTATCCTGTGTTTCTATCTGTTTCTCTCACCTCTATCCTTCTATCTAATATCTCTTATCCCTCACTCCTCAAGAGTTCCCCGTTGTAAAATGTGGGAGCCGGTCTCCCACACTGTTTATATTTACTTTTTCTCTTGTCTCATTGTATTGAAAAGTTATTTTGCTCTTTTAAGGAATAACATTTAACAATTTCTGATCATTTCTATGTGTCACACACTCTTCTAAATAGTTTACATGTCTCTATCAACTTGGTTTTCCTATGTACCTTTTAAAATAGGTGATGGTATTAACCTTATTTTTTTAGGTAGGGGAACTGGGGTCATCAGAAGTCAAAATACAGGATTTTCAGTGGCCAAAATGGAGTTCAGACTTGGACATCTTGATTTAACAGCTGCTCTGATTCACTATCTTATAGGAAAGTGTTGTTGTTTGTTTATTTTTCTTTTTTTCTCTGGGGGCCCCACCACCCAGCTCCCAAATAAATCACACATGGAGGCTTATTCTTAGTTATGCATGCCCAGCTTTAGCTTGGCTTAGTTTCTAGCCAGCTTTTCTTAAATTATCCCATCAATGTTTTGCCTCTGGGAGTTTCCCATTCTCTTATTTCTGTAAATCTTACTCTTATTTCATGTCTTGCTGTGTAGCTGGGTGGCTGGCCCCTGATGTCCTCCTCCTTCTTTGGCTCCCTCTTTTTTCACTCTTCCATCTCTTTTCTTCCTTTTTCTCAGATTTCTCCTTCAATATCTTCTCTCTGCCTGCCAGTCCTGCCCATCCTTTCTGCCTTGGATGGCCGTTCAGTTCTTTATTAGACCATCAGGTGTTTTAGACAGGCAAAGTAACACAGCTTTACAGAGTTAAACAAATGCAACATAAATAAAAGTAACACACCTTAAAATAATATTCTACTATGGGAAAGTAGTCAATGTTATGGGAAATATAGCCACATATACATGCTATTCCTCTTGAGACCAAGTAATCGACCATGTTTGTTGTTAGAGATTCTTGCCATTTGTGTCAAATCAGAACTTAAGTCATTAGATTATTTTTGTCATTTAAAATTTTTTGAACTTGATTTTTTGAAATTTTTTTAAATAATGCATCATTTCCCCCTTCCCTTTCCTCCCTCCAACCCTTCCCATGTCCCCCCTCAAAACCATGGCCTATTTCTCTCTCTCCCTCTCTCTCTCTGACACACAGACACAGACACACCTTTCACAAACTGTTTGGTATTACTTGAATGTATATAATTTCATATAATTAGGAGGCTCAACCCTGGGAAAAACCATTTTACCTGCACTCAGCACTCTTTAGTTACCTATAGATCTTTTTCTAGGTGTGGATCGCTGAAATAACTCATTTTCATGTTGCATGTTATCATGTTTACTGGTATTGTACTTATTCAGGGCTTTTTAAAGTAGCCATACTGTTGAGGTATTATGGTTGTAGCTTCTCTGTCATTTCTGAGAGTCACAATCTCAGCAGAAATCCTGGGCTTCTGGCTCTTACAGTCTTTCTGCCCCTCTTCTGAGGTGTTCCCTGAGCCTCAGGTACAGGGGCTATATTGTAGATGTATCAACTGGGACTAAGTTGCCTGATTTTTAACACAGTACAATAGGAATTCCTGATATTTTCAGTTAGTGTCAGTCTTCAGCCACCATATAACTTCATAGTCACCACCAAATAGCAGTATAACCCAACTTAATATTTCACCAGTAACCAATGTCAAAAACCTCTTCTTCCATGCTCACATCTCAATACAAAAGTAATGCTTATACACAGAAGGTTCTGCCTCCTAATCTCACAGGAAGATTAGATGTTAGAATTTTTCTTTTTCTTGTTTTCAGCTACAACCACATGGGCCTTTTTGTTTGCTGTTGTAGAATTTGGTGCTACATTTTCTGTGTTACCATTTATATCAAAAGTCCAATTAAAAAAGCTTCTTAGTAAAATGTTCAATTAATTGTAATTGTGTTTAAAATTCTACATTGTTATTTTGATCAACAGAGATTTACTATGGCCCTTTGCCCTTTCCATTTCAATAGCATCTGTAGGTGAACTTTAAATTTCTGGCTTTTCTTCTCTTCCAGGAATCCTGGCTACTGGCATGGATGTGATCTCTGGCTGCCCCTGAGGTCACATTGCAGTTCATATCACTGCTGCTGCTCATTTTGTTTTTCTGTTTCTTAAGTGGAGTGTATTCCAACCTGTCCTGTCATTTATGACTACTCCAGGAAAGTTTTTAATGCTAGAAAAGCCTGAATGTTCTTCCTTTTCCAAGCCACCTTTCTTTTAAAAGGTCCCGTGGGAGGATGAACTACAAATGAGTCAAGTCAGCCCCAGAGATGTGGCTTACACACTTCTCCACCTGTGACATGTTTCTCCCCTACTCTCTTGCCTTAGCTGTGATCTGGATCATCTTGCTGATGTTTGTATTCTTGTGGCTTCTCAAGGGTTCCACACGGCACATTCCACAGATCTTTATTTACCTCTACACACCGTTGCTCTTCTCACTTCCAGACCTTCCAACACACACAGAAAATGTCACTACTTGCCCACAGTCATCTTCTCTACATTAAGTCCTGACATCATCACCCAGCAACAAGCTTTTAACTACCCAAGGGCTCAAATTATATCCTTTATAGTCTTTGTTGTGTATTTTTACAATCTGCTAATCAGTAGCCAGGTAGAAAACAATGATTGCTTTAGATTATTATCCTATATGTGGTTCTTATACTTTGGATGTATAGTATGGGATTAGGTCAATAATCTTAAAAAGTGGGCTATCATACTGTATGCCTATACAGTTACAGATAGATTAATGAGAATACATTTCCAGACACTGAAACACACTCGTTTATTTGCCCGAGAAGCAGCTTGATATCAAAGAATCATATTGTGACCTGCTCATTTCCTTTGTCCCAATGACCTTTCTCCTATTTAAAAAACACACTTTTCATCCATGCAGGCCAGATGAGTCACCCTGACATCAAGCAGAACTTTGTGTGAAATAGGATACCAGAATAAAGAATGTGAATAACTGTAAAGGTTGAGTAACCAATTGTTAATCATATGCAAGTCAAGAGACATCTAAATCAATCAATCAAACAAACAAAAAAACAAAAAAGAGAAATCTAAATCTCTGTCAGCTGATAAAAGATAACGATATGATGTTTTCATAGAGATAACTTAAGAAAATTTACCAATGGGGCTGGAGAGATGGCTCAGAGATTAAGAGCACTGGCTGCTCTTCCAGAAGACCCAGGTTCAATGCCCAGCATCCACATGACAGCTCACAACTGTCTATACCTCCAGTTCCAGGGGATCCGGCACCCTATCATGTACATGTAGGCAAAACACCAATGCACATAAAATAAAAATAAATTATTAAAAAAGGAAGTGTACCAATAACTGAGTGACAGTGAGAAAACAAAGCTTATCCCTTCCTATAGACTGATTTGTTTGAAATCATGTTAGAGCAGTAGTTTTTCAACCTTTGAGGGTCACATATCAGATATCCTGCATATCAGATATTTACAATATTATTTATAACAATAGCAAAATTACAGTTATGAAGTAGCAAAAAAATAATATTATGGTGGGGGGTCACCACAACATGAGGAACTGTATTAAAGAGTTGTAGCATTAGGAAGGTTGAGAACCACTGTGATAGAGGCTCATAAATTTGAAGCTAGAAATATTCTTGATGCTGAATCCCATGTAAATAATCATTCTTGGACTTATGAACCAATAGAAAAAAATTTTGAGATGAATTTCAAATGATAGATATATTTGGTATTTGTCTAGATGGATAAGATATATAATATTTTAATTAAATTGGCATGATTATATTAAGAAGTAAAATTTTTATTATTTAGAACTTTGTGGCTACAGAAAATTTAAATGACATACATAATTTTGTTGCATAATATGATAAAATAATCAATAAAATACTCTGAAGCCCCAACATTTTAAGATAAAGTTCTGTGGAGAAATAAAAGTTCAAGGAGAAAAGGAAATTTTGTGAAAATTTTAACTTTAAAAATACCTGTTTTCTTAAAGTTGTCTGATGGTGGAAGTGACATTGGGATGCCATCTAGGTCTCATAAGCACATTTCCAAGAGTGAAGTGGCAGTTTCATTTAAAAATGTCGACTGTAGAAAGTGCTGGAAGTTACATCACTTGCAACTATTTAATCTAGGATGTGAGAGCAATAGAACTGGCACCTACTCCTTGCTGTCTGCTACATTGGGTGAGCTAGCTAGAGCAATGCTGGAGAGCTTGCCCAGGTGGTGATGATGAGAGAAAGCTGGCATCCAGCTACCACCTAGGCCCAGAAACAGGACTACGAGGTAGCCCACCTCAACATCCACCTCATCTATGAACTGCTGAAGTGTGTGAAGGGGCCAGACTTGCAGATCCAAAGCTACAGGATCTCCATGACACAAGGCAACAATAGGATACCCAGAGGAGTCCCAATGAGGGTCCAGTATTGGTAGTGTAGCAGAAGCCAGAGGCCTCAAACCAGACCAATGACTCAGCAATGAACACTTACAAGTAAAGATGTATGGACTAAAGGATACACTGTATGACTGACTCACTGGGCCACACTTCAGCATCCACACCAAGATTTTTTTTTTTTAATTTTTGTTTCGGATTTGGTTTTTTGATTTTACTTTTAAATTTTGTTTTGGGAGAGGGGTTGCAAGGGCAGGGGTAGAAGCAAGGGGATGGGGAGATGAATTGAATAGGGGTGCATAATATGAAATCCACAAAAAAATTAATAAAAAATTAAAAAAAATCTAAAATGTCAATTAGGAAATATGTAAAAGGATATATAGTTTTTCCAAGTCCTTTTAGGTAGTGGTTCTTAACCTTTCTAATGCTGCTACCCTTTAATACAGTTCCTCATGTTGTGATGACCCCCCAGCATAAAATTATTTTGTTGCTACTTCATAACTGTAATTTTGCTACTGTTATGAATTGTAATATAAATATCTGTGTTTTAAGATGGTTTAAGGTGACCCATCCCTGTGAAAGGGTTGCTTGACCCCCCCTAAAGGAGTTGCGACCCACAGGTTGAGAACCTCTGTTTAAGGTATTGGTAAGGAAATGTTTAGGAACCACAGTGCTGGACCAGAGAAGCGTCTCCTTTGAATCCAGGTGTTAAGTGGCCTTTTCCTTCTGTTTCTAAAGATTGAATCTTAGAAGCACTACCCAAGTGGAATGCAGTATCTACACCTGCAAATATTAGAGAAGAAAGAGCCTCTCTTCAATAAAAACAATGTCTTCAGGCTCAGATCAGCAATGACATGAGGTATCAGTTGTAGGTAGAATAGATTTTGTGTAGCTATTACAGGCAGCAAACACTGCTGTGAAAGAAAGAAATAAGTGGGCTTGGTAATATCAAACCACAAAATGCTTTTGTGATTACTGTTGGATATAATTTAAGGGAGTGTCTTTGAAATTGCTTTTAATTTGAGTGGGAGATATGTTTAGCAATAATTGATTATTATTATCTTAACATAGTGGGTTGTGGTTTGAGTGAGAAATGTCTTCGTAGGCTCAGGTATTTGCACCCTTGGTCTTAATTGGTGATGTTTGGAAGGTTTTGGAACCTTTGGGGGTGCGACTTTGCTGGGGGAAGTATATCACTGGGAGTGGGATTTGAGGGTTTATAGCCTTCCCCACTTCCTACTTGTTCTGTTTCCTGTGTGTGGATGAAAGATGTAATCAGCTAGCTTCTTTCTCTGCCCACCTGTTACTATGTGTACTACATAATTATGGACTCTTTCTCCAGAACTGTAGGTCAAAATCAACTCTTCCTTCTGTCAGTTGCTTTTGGTATTTTATCATAGAGACAGAAATATAACTAGTACTTACATATCTCTATAGTGCTCATTTCATGCTATTAAATATTGAGCCATGATACACCTCATCCATGTTCACAATTAAAACACTTCCTGCCAAATGTAACAAAATCTCACATCTGCTGTATTTTCTTCCCCATTTTGGGGGATCCTCCTACTTAAAAATGTGAGAAATTTCTAATAATTTTATCCTGTTTATTTTTAGATTGACAGCATTTATCTTAAAGATGGTTGGTAATTAATTCGTTGAATTTTCTCATATTTTTGCTTGAATGTTTTAAAATTAAATGATAGTCATAGGCATAATATTTAATTTAGTAAGTAATAGTGGTTATTTAAAGCTTCTTGGGTACCCATAAAATCAAGTCTTCACTTTCATTGCTGTCCTGGGAATTAAGGAGAACCAGGTGGAATAATTGGTGAGATTTCTTCTAATGTTGGACATGACTTATCCACAGAGGAAGAACTGTATTAGTAATGTGAAAAGGAGGGCATGACTATAGGTGCTACAGAAGCTAAAAGGGTAATGAGAACATTACAAATAAATTCGTCATGTGAATCTGAAAGCAAATGAACTGTTCGAACCTTCACAAAGTAAAAATTAGTAATCCAACTAAAGAACAAAAATTGTCAATGATAATGGTGTTATGACCAATAAATAAAATTAGTAATTAAAAAATCTCTCCATAAAATGTTACAAATTACAGTAGGAATTTCTTTTTCTTCCTTGGTATATACTATTTGTACAACACAGTGAATTTCATTGTTACATTTTCATTTATGCACATGGGCAACTTACCAGTGACTATATCCCAAAGGAAAAGTGACTCTTCCTCTCCCAGTAGCTATCAACTGCCAATAGCTCCTCTGCTATTTGTAGGGCCTCAGAAGCCCCTCACTTACCTACGCTGGGATTTTAACTGACTTGATTTTATGCAAGTATAGAGCGGATAACTACCAGTGATGTGAGTTCATGAGTGAACTAGATATATCAGATCCAGGAGACAGCATTTCACTTCTTCTCCCCATTCTCTGGCTCTTATATTCCCTGAACTTGGGAGGGTGTTTGATAAAAAGACTCCATCTAAGGCTGAGTACTCATAGGAACTTATTTTCAGCACTTTGAGTAGTTGTAAGTTTGTGTATTAACCACTACCAGCTGCAAAAATAAGCTTCTCTCACCAAGGTTAAGAGCAGCACAAATCTATTCGCATAAACATGAATATTTAGAAGATAGGTTGATAATGTCACCATTTAGCAAAACAATAGTAGTAGGTTCTCCACTAGAGCCTATGACTTCCCTAGCTATGGACTTTTAACCAGCTTTGCAGTACCAGGTATGAATTCCCTCCTGTAGGGTGGGCCTTATATCTAATCAGGAAGTAGTTGGCTACTCCCATAGCAGTTATGCCACTACTGTACTTTTGGGCACATCTTGTCTAGTATGCAGAATGCAGTGCCAGTTAGGAACAATGATATCTCTTCTTCCCCCAAAACCCAAATTTCACCTTCTGGCACTTTGGAAACTACCCAGAAGGAAGACAGTTACCTGGTCAGTCTGAGGTAGATTTATCTTTGTTCCACAACCAAAGTATCTGGTGTCTTCAGCAATATAGTCTTAACATGTAGTTATGTTGGGAAACCAGAAGCAATGATACAGCCTCTGTTGTTTTGGGTGTCTCTGAGGCCTCCTTGACAAATAACTCATAGGAAGGTAAGCCGTACCTGCCATTTAGATTTTTATTCAATAATCAATATCTTCTGGGAATAGCAGTGCCCACATATACAGGGTACTTCTGTTAAAATAATATACCTTTCTTGGTTTTAAAACAAAATTATATTTTTAGTTGCTTACAAGTTAGGAGTTTTCATCTAACTTTCTTAGTTTTGGCTAAACTGCCCTATACCTCTTCCTTTCCCCCATTCCCTTGAATCCATCTCTGTTTAAACCTTTAATTCAAGTATTCTCCTCCTGTTCCTTCATACCACATGTGTTCTACTGTCTTTTCTTGTTATATTTTTCATTTGGCTTGCAAGATTTTAGGTTCCATATAATTTTCTTTAATAGTATTTTGATTAACCCTTCCCTCACTCTATTCTCTGCTTGAACCTCCTCTTTTCTAGTAATTTTTCTTCTTTCCTTTCATTTTATACTTATCCTACTACTCCCCCTCCCCACTTAGTGCACTCTTCCCCACCAATGGTCCATTTCTAGCTACCTGGCTTTCACACATACTCCAAGTTAAACATATGAAATCCTCTAAGAATTAATAAAAGTATTATATTAAAAGCAGTAAGCTCCTCATAGATGTCCATCAACACATTAATGTGGTATGTTTACATGATGGAGTTTTATTCAGCTGTCAAGAAAAATGAAATTATGGAATGTGTAAGAAAGTGGATGGAACCGGAAAATATTATACTAAGTTAAATAATCCTAGCCCACAAAGACAAATATCATATATGGATTCCAGTTTTGAAATTTTTGTTTTTATATTTAAGTAGATATTAGAAAGCCAGAAAGGACTAGTGAGATGGGAGAGAGGAAGAGACCTCAAGAGAGGGAGGAAATAATGGAATACATGTGATATGAACAATGGTGGTGGTGGACAGGATATTACAGGTTTAAGTATAGATGAGTGTAAGAGTGATGAGGGAGAGGAGGTGGTAGGGGTGGGTTAACTAAAACTAAGAATGTATGAAGCAGCCTAATGGAAACTCACCACTTTGTAAACTAATTATAAAATGTATTTTTTAAAGTGATTTTGAATGGAGTTACTTTACATTATTGAATAATGTTGCTTCCAGAAGACATTG
>LZPO01088568.1:0-10000 GCA_001675575.1 Neotoma lepida | reverse complement strand
CCAATCATTCCCCTATGCAGCCCTGCTGGGTAAAGCAAACTTAGATCTCACTAGGAAACCTCTGTGGGTCTCCACAGGTTACCTGTCTCTGAAAGGGCCCTCCTGGTCTGTTATCAACCCAGAACATTGGAAGTAGCTGCTTTTCAGAGGAAAGCCACTCTTCAGAACCCACTCACATCCTTGATGTAAGGTTTTAAGGATGATTTCATTTTTCTGAACGAGAGTTGTGTCTGCTGCAGGGAAGGGAAAGTCCAGCACAGGTCCTGTGGCTGACCTCACTGTCTGCTGTCACCTCACAGATCCCGTTTACACTGATGAAGAAGGAACGGCCACCACCATGGGCACCTCCGTTCAGAGCATTGAGCTCGTCCTCCCGCCCCATGCAAACCATCACGGAAACACGTTTGGCGGGCAGATCATGGCATGGATGGAGACAGTTGCAACCATTTCTGCAAGGTTCTCAGTGTTGATCTGGGGATAGGGGCCGAGGAAACACAGCTTGAAGTCGTTTTCCTTTTTATAAGTTATGCAAAAACTGTAAAATGTATATTCTGTAGCCTTTCTTGCTCTGTGCACCCATCCAGACATTTTTTTTTCTATGAAGGAAAAATTTGGCTTTTAATCTCTGGATAAGCTCAGTGACTGGGGAGGCTGAGAAACAAATGTGATCACCATTGGCTGGCAGTTGTCATCACTTGTGTCCTACCCCAATCCACAAGTCCCACTGTCTTAGGACTTTTTTTGTCAGGAGCTGTCAGGAAGAATATGACACTCTAATGACAACAAAAAGCATTGATTTGTTTTTCGAGGAACTTCTGTAGAAGGCAGACCAATGCCAAAGAACCATGAAATCCCCGCTTTGTTCCCCCAAATGTCAGAGTCAAAGGAGTAGTCTACTTAGAAAACAGATTGCTTGTGTATCTAGTGCAGCCGTTCATGAATCAGTTGTGTATGAGACCACGATGGAGGATGTCCATCTCCTCTTTTCTCTTCCCTTTGTTTTCTTAGCCGCCTGTGTCATGGGCATCCCTTTCTGAGGTCTGTGGATATGTTTAAATTCCGGGGACCATCCACAGTTGGGGATCGTCTTGTCTTCAGTGCCATTGTCAACAATACATTTCAGAACAGGTAAAGTGTGCCCCTTGTACAACTCAGAGCCATGCACAAACAGCGCTATCATTTCAATTGGGAGATGGGTGTAGGTGCTACATCACAATACCGTCTAATTGTGTTTAAACTTTACTCCATATGGATACATACTTCTGTTCTGCCTGTGTTCTCGTCACACTCAGGAAATTGTAATGAATTGTTTTGTCCCATTGAGTGCTGGGACATCCAGCTGGCCCAGGATAGTTCCAATTGGTATCTGCCATCCTACCAGAATTAGTTCTTCCTTTCAGCATCCATAATGGACTTGTTTATGACAGTGAGTCCAGACTACATCACAATTATTTTTGTTATTCTCAGTACATAGTGAAAAGGTTTCACATAGTATTTTCTCCTTTTTTAGATGTTAAAAAGGGGGGGAGGGGTATCTCTGTTTTCTGCCAATTTTCAGCCTTTCATTCTTTTAAACCATAGAACTATTGTTTTTAAGGAAGAAAACACGTTTTGAGGACAATTTAACTCACTGTCCCCATTAACTAAATATGTCAATGGATGTGTGTCCCAGTGGGAAAGGACTCCTATAATACCCTCAAAGTCAACTTTAGCAGTTGTACAGATCTGCTGACATCAAAGGAGAAAAAGCAGGGCCCTCATCCTCTTGTTGCTTGGTGGGAGGGGAGGCCGACCATGCCATGGTCCTCCTTGCCCACTGCCCTGCATCCCCCTTGCAGTGTGGAAGTTGGAGTGCGTGTTGAGGCCTTTGACTGTCAGGAGTGGGCTGAGGGCCGAGGCCGCCACATCAACAGCGCTTTTCTCATTTACAAAGCTGTTAATGATCAAGAAGAGATCATCATCTTCCCCAGAATCCAACCCATATCAAAGGTCAGTTGTCACCATGCAAGCTTCAGTGACCTGTGGGCACAGAGCTCCATGCAGCTTCCCACCGGCAACCGGCTCCAAGAGGTTTGCTTCTTCTGTGCCTACCTAAGTGCAATGAGCCCTTTCCTTTTCTGTTTTCCCCACATCATCTGGTGATGCACCTCTCTCTACAGTCAGATGCTGCTGTGGAGTATATGGCTTTCTGTGTCCCCTTTCTGAATCCGCTATCATGTCTAGGGCATCCTGGATGCTGTGCCACAGTCATGGGAAACCTGTCCTTCTTATACAGCAATCAACTTAGTGCTAATGCTCACTCCCCTAAAAACTCTAGAGTGAAATCTGTGTGATTTTAGTAGCAGAAATTTAAAAATCTCTACTTTGAAAAGGAAATGAAAACAGCTGTCAAGGTCACCGAGAGGCTCAGACCTCACGAGGAAGTGTCACAGAGACACCGAGTCCCAGTTAGTTTAGGGGAAGGATACTTAAGGATCGCAGTGCCAACACATTAGAAACTGATTGGTTGTGCTCTTTTCTAAAGGATGATGTTCGACGTTATCAGGGAGCTATCGCAAGAAGGAGAATTCGCCTAGGCAGGTAAGGACATAAAGTGTGAGGATTTCACGGGCTTTTCTCCATCTGACAAGCCACTGCTGGAGTCCCTGTTCCCACATAATGGGGAAGAAGATGGACCTAATGTTTCTTGAAAGTTAAAAATGGTTCAGCCTGGAAATGGTTCTTCCTGATTCTCCCACCAAAGAGCACTTTTTTTTAAAACAGCTGACTTCAAACCAAGAAATTATCATGGGTCTTGTACTAAGCACAGAGAAAAAAATTATTACTTAATATTTTATTTTATTTTTTCAGGAAATACGTTATTTCCCACAAAAAAGAAGTTCCACTCAGCACACAATGGGATATAAGCAAAAAGGTAAACAGTTTGACAGTTTGGAATGCTTTCTGTAAACGTCACACCATCACGGGAGCAGAACCCTCCTTGCTTAACAGGTCCAGGTTGTACCTACATGGGTTAGGCGACAAGGTGAACTGTATAACCCTCCATTTCTAAATGATGCCACCGGTTACTTGAACTCTGTGAACAGCTTTCCAGTTCTGCCCCAAGACGTTATGATACCAGCTGGCCTGGGATGTTTCAATCTGGTGTCTTGCCTTGATTTGCAATGATTGGCATGCTTATCAACTTGAACTTTTATAGAGCAAGGATTAGTTATAGCAAGGGAGATGGCTCAGGGGTTAAGAGCACTGGAAGCTCTTCCAGAGGACCCGGGTTCAATTCCCACATCCACACAGATGCTCACAACCATTTGTAACTCCAGTTTCAGGAGAGCTGATGTCCTTGTCTGTCCTCCACAGGCACTGCACACATATGGTGCACAGACATACATGCAGGCAAAATACCTATATACATAAAATAAAGATAAACACTTTTTAAAAAAGAAGGATTAGTGATTTAAATGTTTTTGACAATAAAATCTAATGTGGGATCCAAGTTTACTTATCACACACATTGTTATAAGTCACACCGAAGGGCATCTGTCTTGGCTCAGGATACCAACTCAAAGCATACACACCTGATGAGTGCATAGATATCTTGTCTGGACTTTGAAGTAGAAGTTAGATATTAGCAGTAGNTAGTTTAGTTTATGCTCAACGTTATCACTTTGGCTCAATATATACCTCCTCCAACCCTGGCTGTGACCGAAGCAGAACATGATTGCTCCCAAGCCTATATATTGAACACATAGCTTTAAATTTGTGTGTGTGTGTTTTAGGGATCTCTAAGTAATGCCAATGTGGAGGCTCTCAGAAATCTGGCATCCAAAAGCGGTTGGGAGACTACCGCCACCTTGGAGAAGGTAAGTGCCCATAGCAGATTAAAGCCAGCGTGGTTATCATGATTATCAGGCCAATCCGCTGCTTTGCTCAACGGGCGACCGTTTTCAAGGGCTGGACTTCCTTCTAGCCCTGGGCCTTCCTGCTGGATGACTTAGAGCTCCGCACATCTGTCCCCTGCACCTCTGCCTCCTGGGTTCTCATCTCACCTCTCACCTCTCACTCTCTTTTCTACCTCTCCATCCACCCAAACCTGAGGATCTAGATGAGCCAGGACAAATACTTCTCCGTAAGTTCTCTCTTGACGTAAGGCACTTCTCTCTCTAGTAGNTCATTTCATTGTGACGTTTCCAAAACTAATTTGTCTTTAGCACTAATTTGTCTTTGAATTCTTTTCTGTTTTGTGATATGCTTCATCCACAGTTGCTGTGAGTTGATATTTAACCTGACATTGCAGTTTGGGTTTTCAATTATCTTTTTTCCAAACAGATAATAAACCTTTTAAGAAGGAAGCCTTGTCTCGATTTTTTTGTATCTCTCTTAGCATATAGTTTTGGCATGTTATTCAGTTGAAATAAGTGTATATCATTTGGGCCTTAATTTTAGGATGTTGGAGGACTCTTGGAAGCCAATGCCCACATTCACTAGGTTCTAAGGTCTAGGGGACACTTTGCTCAACCACTGTATTCTCAGACCATGCTAGATGGTAGTGCCTGACCCTTGGAAGATAATTGGGGTTGCCAGCTTTGGGGTATGTCTGCTGTGGACTGTTGTTCACTGTCAGTGAAACACTACCCTGGAAAACAAGTAGTCAAGTGTCCAGACTGTCCAAGTTTGCAACTGTTGTCCTATTGTAACTTCAGTCAAGCCTCAGTGTCAGTGTGGATGAGATTCAAACAACCCTCTCACCTTGGACTCTAAGGAAATTCGAAGGCTACTTCCTTTGTCATTTCCAGTTCTCACTTTGACTTCTTCTTTTTTGTTGTTTGTTTTGGTTATTTCCTTGTCCACACTGTTGAATCCTTCCAGAGTCTTCCTTATGCCCTGGAGATCCAGCTAGGTTCCCATGTCTGCTGGGCTCAGGTTTATTAACTAAAGCGTTGGTTTCTCACTATTGCTCATAAAAGGAGCTTCCATGCCTTCTTTTCTTTTCTGGATATGAAATCTCTCTCTCACATTTTTTGCTGGCTTCTGAGCATCGCCAACAGGTTTTACAAACGCCCACCCCAGCAGTCTTACTCTGTAGCTGGCCTTGAACTACATTTTCCTCCCTAGAACTTGGATCACTAGTGTGTACCACAGCCAATTTTTTAATGTAATTGGATTTGAAGTCTTATATTGATAATATAATTGGACAGTACTTAAGGTTTTAATGCATATTTGATTTTCTCTATATAAGGGTAGCAATAACTAAAAGTAATGCAAGAAGCCAAGACAAATCTAGAAACAGCATACATGGACATTAAACTGCTCAAGAGTAATATAAGGAAGTTCACAAACGAGTGAGATATTGTGGTGTTTAACCTATAGAGGCCAGGTCTGACTTAGNCAGGTTAAGGTACAGACAGACACAACAACCAAAGAGCCCCCAAAGGTGTGATTCTCATCTCTTGGAGGTAGTATCATGAGGGAAGATGAAGAGAGCTCTCTAGGCAGTGCTTAGCTTGAGCTGAGTCCTCCAGGGGCTAAATTACCACGAGAGGCCTGGCCTGATAGGCATAGATATTTTAAGAAATATCCAAAGTCTGAGAGTGTACCGAAAATATGGTGAAAACAAAAATGACATGGATTGCCCAGAAGTCCTCTCTGGGAAAGAGCCCTGGTATAGGCAGCTGACCAGAGGGGGTCTATTCTCAAAAAGGCTGAAGGAGACAAATGAGATCCAGAGTGCCACCTGCCATCCCCAGCCCTTGTCATCTATGGTAATCCCCTGCTGCCCCTAGGCCTCTATAGAAAGTAGTTTCCACTGAGTGGTAGTGGCACACGTCTTTAATCCCAGCACTCAGGAGGCAGAGGCAGGCGGATCTCTGTGAGTTCCAGGCCAGCCTGGTCTACAGAGTAAGTTCCCAGGATAGCCAGGGCTGTTACATAGTGAAATGTCTCAAAAAAAGTAATTTCCTCTTCCTGTCTATAATGTCATCTCAATAACATATTTACCAGTTGGTACAAAAACTCTAAACTGTTTATTGTAATACTGGTTGACATCCAAGCAGAGATCAGAGCAGAGCTTTATTATGATGAAAACAGTTCTACTAATGGAGTCTGAGCAGACTTGCTTTAGCGAGTCTGGAGCTACTTATGTTAAGCTTCAATTCAGAGAACAAACTGTGCAATCTCCCCAAATACTGGAATTGGTTATGAATCCTGTCTACTTCCATCCCCATGAGCAAAGGGAAGCCATTTTCTTGGGTAACTTTTTGGAGAATCTTTCCATGAAGCCAAAGCTGGATTGGTTACTGTTCTACTACTGTGACAAGACACCATGACAGTGACTGACGCAACTTATAAAAGAAAATGTTTTATTGGGCTTACGTTCCAGAGGGTTACAGTCCACGCTGGGTGGTCGGAACAGCAGAGAGTTCACAGTGCAACCTCAAGCAGAAGGCAGAGAGAGCACACTGGAAATGGCATGGGCCCACCACCTTAAGCCCACCCCCAGCGCCACCTTCTTTAACAAGACCACATCTCCTAATCCTTCCCAAACAGCCACCAACTGAAGACCAAGTATTCAAATGCCAGAGACTTATGTGCAGTATCTCATTCAACTCCACAGTGGCTTTTCTCTGGCAAATCTCAAGAGAGCCAAAATGGACCACCACCTTTCTTTGTCTCTTTTGCATCTATGACATTGGTTCAGGTAGCAGGATAATATGAAGGACTTCCTGCTGCCTTTGCCTTCTCAGGGAAGGAATAGATGTCATTCACTCATCTGCTATGGATAAGTCAGTGAGCTCCGCCTATGAAGGTAGGCTGTAATGGTGGTTACTCCTTTCGGCTCAAGGATAAAATATGTCCGCAAGCTGGAGAGAAGCTCACTGGAAAACTACTGGTTTAATTCCCTAAGTCTGTCAGGAGAGAGGACCACTCACTGAGTCACTTAAACAATAGGAATCTATGGGTTCTCTCGTCTCCTGAAAGTGGGTATTCTGAGGTCAGGTGGAGGCTGGTTGGTTGCTTGTGAGGAGGGAGCCTTAGTGCCTTGCCTCTCACCTGCCTTCTAGACTGTTCTGGTCAGCCTACTGAGCCTTGGCTTGTAGATCATCACACAATCTCTGCCTTCATCTCCACACAGTGTCCTCCCCGTGTGCATGTCTGTGTCCAGCTTTCCTTTTCTATATCAGTCATGTTGGGCCCGCCTTCCTGCAATGTGACCTCATTCTAATGAAGCATATTGGCAAAGGTCCCGTTTCCATATAAAGTCACATTACAAGGTACAAGAGATTAGGGCTCTGCCATAGATGTATGGGCAGGAGGGGACCATGATTCAACTCTAAGCAAATGTTCAGCCCAACCCCATCCCCGATTCACCAAAGGAGATCATGACAGTCCCAAAGCAAGCATGTGACCAGCTCCACAGATTCTGCAGCGCACCGGTAGCCAGGCCTAGAGATGCCTGGCCACCACACTTCTCTGTGGATTTTCACCAGTGGACTTCCCTTTGCTTCTATGCTGTCGGCAGCCACACAGGGCTCTCCCTGGATTTGTTTGTATCTGATGAGTGCTCACAGTCTAGACCAGGCCTTTCTTTGCAGGCTGGAATTGAAGACACACATGGACTGGAAGGGATATGTTTTTACGTAAGTGAGTAGTCACTTGTTTGCTGCCCAAGCTTCTTGTAGTTGATTTCTCATTTCTTCATTCTCATAGTGAGGATGATATTATGTTTAGACACAGATATATGTTTCAATAAAGGTCAGTTCCTCACAGCTCTATTTCCTTCCATCTGCCTGATTCCTGTGGTTGAAGTCCTAACCTCATGTTTTTGTCTTCTCACAGCTTGTTGCCATGGGAATGATTATAAGATGGAAAATTTCAACACTAACTTCAAAACACCCTGAGAGAGATGGAGAAAATGAGCAGAATAGAAATATGCTCTTAGCTGAGCACATAGATCTGATAATTGTGAAAAAAAATAGGAAGAAAGCTCAAAGCCACAGAAATGATATTAGTGTTTAAGTATATGTCAACTGGCTCCTGCTTATCTAACAGATACTACATATTAAACTAGCCTTGGGACTCAGAAAGCAAAGAAAACTTTGTGGGGAAGAAGTGTGTTCCAGGGGTCCTTTTGAGAAATTGAGTTTGTCCTAGAGACAATTGGCTTGTTTCCTGGGTACCTTTACACCACTCAAGACATGCCTGAAATCCTGGGAGAGTGTTGTAATTCACAGTCTTGCCCCTAAAGCCTTAGGGTAGAGGAGGTACTGGTCTGTCTAGCACCCTGGTGATATTTTCTGTTTTCAGTGTTCAGAGGCAGGAAAGATCACAGAGATCAAGACAAAAAAGCTTTTGTTCTTTATTTTTCATTTAGAAAAAAAGTGATACAAATGAACTCACCCANATATTATTTGGATGGCACAGAACTAGCATCCCGCTCAGCTCTGGGCAGCCAAGACTGAGGTGAAGTCTTTGTTTGGCTTCTATAGGTAGATGCCTTAACTGGTGCAGGCAGTTATGACAGCATGTGTACATAAATGCATGCATGTGCATGTGTGTGTGTGAGTGTCTTTAAAAGCAAAAGTGTATTTTTCTCTTATAATTTAATTTTTCTTCATATCTTTTAGATCAAAATATATACCCTGGAAGAACAAGATGCCATATCTGTTAAGGTTGAAAAGCATGTTGGCAGTCCAGCACACACGGCTTATCATCTCTTGTCTGACTTCACAACACGACCTTTGTGGGACCCCCATTACATGTAAGAACAAACAAATTTTTTTCTTACTGAAGCCTGACATTGTGGGAAGGATAACCTCAATTGTCCTTCATCTCCACTGCCCAGTGCGTGATACATTGTTTCAGGAATTTCGGGAAGTTTTAGAGCTTGCTTTGTCCAAACTACTGCGTCAGGTGATACTGAGCTGTACAAAACATTATTACACCCATCTGTTTGTCATCGTATTGAGCACATGTGGCCCACATCTATTCGGATTCTACTGACAAAACTTCAAAGCTGATACTATTCCTATTTCTGAGACCTGGCAAGGCTGCACTGACAACCGTGTCAGGACCTGCTTTGGAATCCAGCTCGGCCAGGCTCTGTAGCACACTCTTTTTTCTTTATTATGCAGCCTCATGGCTCTGGAGAGGTATTCAATGTTTTCCCAGAACTCTTTTCCTCTGAAGCCACAAGTCTCAGTGAAAAGCTAGTGAGTCTCAGAACACTGCCTGCTGCTCGCTCTTGATTCTCTCTTGATGATCATGCCCTGCTCCCATCCATCCACTTCTCTCCTGCCATGTTCTGTCTCTTCATTCCTGGAGCTGTCTCTTCCATTCCAACTTTGCTGGCATATGGTTGGTCATACCTGTCCGTAGATCCCAATCTCTGTATTTAAACACTTTGGATAAAAATGTTGTATGTTTGTGCATGTGTGTGTGTGTGTGTGGGGGGGTTGTGTCAGCATCAGAGATGTACAGATTTCTTTTACTTCTTCCTTTAGATAGTATAGCAACTATCAACATACCATTTCCATTGTATAAGTGATCTAGAGATGTTTTAGAGCACACTGAAGGATATGCAAATGTTATAATGAAAATACTATGTCATTGTACATAAGGGACTTGAGCATCAAATGTTTTGGTGTCACCACAGGTCTAGGGATGACTATGGAGCTATGAGCCTTGTTAGGTACCCTGTAGTTACAGATTCCACTCAGGCCTAGCCTCCAAAGCTGCAGAATACCGCAGCATCTTAAAGACACCTTGTCTTTCAACAAGTTATTCTAAATGTTTCTGCCACAATTCGGTTTGACTTGGCATTCCATTGAAATTGAACGTGAATGAATGGAGAAGCCAGTGAATTCATTTCAATTCAACCAACTACTCTTGTATATACTTAAGACTCAGGACCTGCATCAAGTGTTTGCATTTAACTCTCACAATAACCCCCTAGAAACTCCCTAGATACTCTTATCTACATTATACAGGTGAAATAATAAAATGA